>ML318163.1:2500-20839 GCA_005239505.1 Nicotiana paniculata
TATTTTTCCTACTAACTTTTACGCCATCATCCTTTTTGGATGCTCGAGATTTAGAATTTTGAGATCGTAATTTCACAAATCTAGCATTATCATCCTCTTTGGAAGCCGATTCATAGATTGCCTGTGGAGTTTCATTCAATAATTTCACTTCTTCCGATTGAATTTCAATAGGAGAAAAAACTTTATTGCCCTTTCTAAGTATATTTCAGTGCTATAGAAAGCCAATTTTCTCTTCATTCTTTCCTTAACTTTTTGCTTGCTATTTCCTTGAGAGGACAGCTTGAAAGAAGTGATTGTGTGATCGAACAAATAAGAAGGAACAGATGGGTACACGTTGCTTACTACAATTTTGAAAAAGATATAATATTATCCCAATTAAGTGTTGATTGAAGATATCTTAAAGAATCTGGGGGAGATAATCTAATCCCTTAAAAGGTGGGATATGTTTAATGGCATATAATGATATTAAAAAGATTTTAAGAAATAAATAAAGTTTTATAAAGTAGGAATAGAATGTAAAATAAATATTGTAAAAGTATATGAAATTAATTGATGTTTTTAATGAATAGACCACGTAGATTATCCAAATTAGTTTAAGTTCAAATTTTTGCTAAAGCCCAATTTTTCTCACCCAAGTCCATACCCACGAGATCTGAGCCAATACTTTTTAAATCCACCAAAAACCTAATATTCCAACTAGAGTCTCCCCATGGAAACAATGGGCACCAAAGAGTTAATGGGTTGCATGAGCTTGAGGAATTCCGGTTTCACGCATTCGAGAGTGCTAGACTATATAAAAAGAGGATGAAATTGATGCATGACAATCACATCTTGGATCGAAACTTCAAACTCGGCGAATTAGTGCTGCTATACAACTAAAGATTGAGGTTGTTCCCGAGTAAGTTGAAGTCCCGATGGTCATAACCGTTCAAAGTGGTACAAATATTCCCGAATGGAGCTGTGGAGATCGAATCAGAAGATGGGACGAACAAATTCACAGTGAATGGACAGAGGTTGAAACATTACCTTGGAATGAGTGAGGAAAAAGGGGACATCGTGGTGATAACCTTGGAAGAGCCCTAATACACAAATGAGGAGTGATGGCGAGAGTATGTGTCGTGCCGCGACGTTAAATCAGGCGCTTCATGGGAGGCAACCCATTGATTGTTGTACTCGTCATGCTGCGACATTAAATCAAGCGCTTCGTGGGAGGCAACACATGATTTTCTTTTGTTTTCCCTTTTTTGTTGTTGTCGTAATTGATGTACATGATACTAACCCATTTATGAGTGTGCAGGGCAAGAGTGGGGCATATTTGGAGAAGATGGGGTCAAGACACAACCCCGAGAAGGTAAAAAATTAATAAAAAACAAAGAAAAATCGGAGCTTCGTCACCGTGACCGCGGCAAACCGTGGTAAATAACGCATGTTCTGTATTCCCTCACCGCGACCCCGGCGCGACCGCTGCAAATTCCCTCCTCACTGCCGCACCCAGGTAAGTACCATTATTTATTATTTTTTTTCGTTTTTCTTTTTAATTCCATTCCTCTTCTTATCTTAAGCCCCAAACTCCCAACCTTAAAATCCCCTTACCCCTCCCCTTTACTTCTTCTCCCCAACGCTCAACCTCCCTTCTCCCTTCTCTCATTCTTCCACCTTAAACTCCCAACTGTCTTCTCTTATTCCCCAACCAACCACTAGCTCATCCCCCTTCCTCTCTTCAAGTAAGTCTTCTCTCTCTTTTCTCTCTTAATTTTTTTTTCTTTGTTTTCTTTTCTTTTGTTGGTGTATTGTATATGTTAATGGTAGATCTCCACCATGTCTAGGTTAGAAATTTTCTTCCTTTTGTAAATTAACTTAGTGTGACTTGGTGGAAAGACTTGGTGTTGTTGGGTGAAAATCATGTTGCTGGGTTGATGCTAGTAGAAGATTGTGTTTGAATTTGGGAGGGTTTGTACTCCTATGGGATAATATATACATGTCTAGTTCTATGCATACCATGTGTTTGAAAAATTACCCCATTGAGCTAAAAAATTGGTAATGTGACCATCGTGGTGGGAAAGTCTGAGTAACTACCTGGGGGTCGCAAAAGTCGAACCCTCTAATAATAAACCTTGTTTTGTCAGGTACAATGTCTCAATCCAGGAAACATAGAACCCAGGCTAGTACAAGCCAGTTTAACTCTACTCGGTTTGTCTCGAAGGTGGCTAAGGAAAGATTTGAAGCAAAGGCATCCCGGAAGATGGCGCATGAAGTACCTATTAACATGTCCTCCCTTCAGATTGAAAGCCCAAAGATGTTTAATGAATAGAGGAAACGCCAGTTGGACGTCTTCTTTGATGAACCAGAGGAGGAAAATATTTTGATGGTCCGGGAATTCTATGAGAATTGCCCGGAACATGCTAGTAGGGTGGGCACAGTTCGAAGGACACGTGTAAATGCATCTCTTGAAGCAATACCCGGGGCATAAAGGCTACCAGTCTTCTCAGGAGAGATAGACTACTACTAGACCTATCAGACACCACCTGTAACATGGAACCTTATTGTTCGGACAATCTATTTGGCAGGGGAACCCATATGGATAAATCTTGTCATCACTCTGAACTCCCAATCCTTCACTTGGGAAGCCAAATGCTGGCTCACCATAATCTGTAGCCGATTGCTGCCTTCCAGCAATACCATAGAAGTAAACGCGCCCCGAGAAGTGGTTGTTTGGTATTCTGTCAACCATCATGACTTCGATGTGGCCCGGCTAATCCATGATGAAATTTTCATTAGATCCCCAGAGATACTCAAAGCGTTCTACTTCCCCTCATAGGTCACCAGGTTATGTCGTGCTGCAAATGTTCCCGAAAATCACATCGTCGATTGGGAGCTCGCAAAGAAGGCTCCTTTCAAGGCTAGTAAAATCACAGTTGGAAAGGAGCATCCTGCGACTGTTGATGTGGATGATGAGTACGAGGATATGCATGCCAATTCCCCACCAGTACAAGTTCCTGATGAGGCGGGTCCATCTCGGCCTCGGCGGAGCACCCGGATATCAGCGATGGAGCATGATTTGGTTGGCTTACGCACCTCGGTCGATGACCTCACTGCTAGAGTTGACACTCTTGCCACTCAGAGTGCGAAGTCAGAAAAGAAGATCATGGGCTGGCTACGCGCGATAGGACGTGCATGTTGTCTCAACCCGGGCACCATCTCCGACCAAGACTAGACACCAGGGAAGTCTCCTTACCTCGCTGTGCTTTATTTTTTATGGCATGGGGACATGCCAATTCTTTAAGTGTGGGGTGGGGGAAATTGGTTTTTGTTGTATGTATATGTGTATATTTGTTGGTAGTTTGATTTGTTTGATAATTTTCTTTGTTATTTATTACTGTCGACTCGGCCTGAAGACGGACACCTTTCGACGGGTCTCTTGAGGGACTTGAGTCGAATAAAAAAGAAAGAGAAATTATATTGGACTTTTCCCGATGATGGACCTGTTCTTGAGGGAAGTGAGTCTAAAGAAAACACAAAAATATTTTTCTTTGTTAGGCAGTGTATCAACTCCCCCTTGGTTTTTTTTATACCACGGTTCTTTTCCAAGGGTTTGTATTTGAACCGAGTCTAGTTAGTTTTTTTCTCTTTTTAGTTAGGAAGTATTGGGCGAGAAACGGAAATGGAAATAGGGTCCCTTAACTCTATGGTACCCGAAATAAAGATTGCTTTAGTGTGACACTTAGGCTCTTTAGTTGACTCTAATAAGGCCTTAAATTGTGTGTTCCTGAATGGCTCAAGTGCTTAGAGCAGAGTGTCTGATGATCCTAACTAAATTGAGTCATGTGCCATGTGTGAGTGAGGCTTTGTGTATTCTGTGTTAACATTCAATGCCTAGAACTTGCCCTGTGTGTACAAAGCGAAATAGTTGTCTTGTTTGGTCTGGAAAGTGATTTAGGCATTTCTTTGCTTAGCCTGTCTGTATATGTTTGTCCCACCTAATTGTATATATCTCAGTGAACTCCGTTGATCCTGTAAGCCTGTTTTTCTTGGCAACCACATTACAAGCCTGACCCAAGTTTAAATAGCCTATCTTGTTGAACCCTATCATCTCTTAGAAGCACTCAAAGTGTAATGGATATGAAAAGAAATATAAGTGTGGGGTGTTGATTGGGTTGTTAAGGGGAAGTAAAGAGACATAAAAAAAAGTGCGCTGTTTGATAAGCAATACTATAGGCCACAAAAAAAAAGTCTCAAATTGGTGGTGACTATTAAAAGAAAAGTGTGCTTAAAAGAATAAGGGGTTAACACAATAGTGTAGTGGTGGAATGAAGGTTTGGAAAAATCAAGAGCTTAAAAGTACACAATGTAGTGGAGTTCTTAGGGAGGTATAGTCACTATACCCATATGTATCATACCCGTCCTGCAACCAAAATTACAACCAAATAAAGTCCTATTTGATTGTAGACCGAATGAGCTTGATTAGTCGAGTATAACACTACGGGCAAACCTATGGTGCATTGTTTGTGGCATAAGAATTTGTTTCTGAGGGTGAGTGAAATTTCGTATTCGAGTTCCTCAGTGTGTGATTGTAAATAATATAAGTCTCTTTTGTAATGAGTAGGCACATGATTCATGAAGGAAAGGTAAGTCTGGACCTCTGATTGAGAGTAGGAGAGCCGGTTAGGGGTATTGCGTGGCTATAAAGGAGTCCACTCTCGAGGCTAGGATGTCGCGCTAATTAGTCTACCTGTGTGAAATCTTCTGGGCATAAAGAGTAGGAAAGGTATCCTGTGATGATTAGGCCTGTAGAGTGTGGTTTTGTTGCTAAAGAACGAGCAACAGTTTAAGTGTGGGGTGTTGATAGTAGGCTATATAGACGTTATTTACACTCTTAATGAACCATACTTTAGTGTTGTTTTAAGTGTAAAAAAGACAACAAAATGCTCTAAATAGTATTTTTATGCTTTGCAGGAAATAATCTATGTTCGGATGATACTTTGGAGCGTTTTGGAGTCGATCGCGGGAGTATAAGGCCAATCAAGAAGAGCCCGAGTGAAAAGAAGCAAGAAAAAGGCGAAGATGGCTGGAGTGGAGCCCACCGCGATCGCGACTAGAACGCGGTGGGCAAAACAATACGAGGCAGAACTTATGCAAACCATCGCAGTTGCGCCGCGTTCTGCCGCGGCCGCGGTTGATCCGGAAAGAGCCCAGAAAAGCAAGGACTTAAGTGCAAAAATGGGAGAAATTAGCCTAACCATATAAACTCGTCCAAGAAAGTTTAAGCTTGTTTTTAGACTCACTTTGGAAGCAAGAACAAGTTTGAGAAGACCAAGCTACAATTAGAGTTTTTCTATTCTCCTTTATTATGAATTATTTTATGCTTTCTTTGTATTTTAGTATGAGTAGCTAAACAATCCGTCTAGGATTGATGGAACTAATTGTTAGATGAATTTTTTACTCAATATTGTTATAATCAAGCCGGGTTTAATCTATGATTGTTCAACTATGTTTTGTATGGTGATTAATTGAATGGGCCCTTGATGAATCGTGTCTAGTTGCCTTGTGTTGCTTGAGAAAGAATACTAGGTTAGATTGTTGTTGAACAACTCCACTTTTGGGTAATTGAAGAGATTCATTACTTGAATTTAAAAGTGGGGTTAGAAATAACGAAACTTTGGTGGGATAATCCAGAGCTGCATAACTATCAGCTAGAGTAGTTCGAGAGAATGCTCTAGTAAATTATTGTAGTCAATCGAGAGATAATTGCAGTAACCTATAGCTCATAATCCTCATAGAGTAATACACTGAGATTATAACAAAAGAGTCAGAATTAGTCTAGCGATTGGGGAAGTCAATACCCTAGATCATTCTTCCATTGAGTTATCTTTAATTCTGAAAATTGTTAGTTTTAATATCATTTCCTTCAGTTAACAAATCCCAACAATTATTGATAAAAATCATGCACCCGGAAATTGTCTGAATGTATATTAGCATGACTGGGAGTTGTATTAGATAGGTTAGTTCCCTGAGGATTCGACTCCGGACTTGAAAATCGGATTATATTTGCAACGACCGTTTTGTCTTTTATAAGGCATAGTTGGACGTGATCAATATTTTAAATGGTAATTGTCCTGTTTTGATTCTGTCTTAATTTCCTTTCTTGTTCGTTGGTTTAGTCTTACTTTATTTTTCATGTTGTATTAGTATCATGAATCTGGATCAAGATTGGGCCATCGTGTAGTTAAGATTGTGGTAAATAAATAGGCCATTAGAGTTGATCGTGAATCTAGGATTAATGGATCATGTTGGTTATCAGAAATTGGGTTTCGATTTTAGGCTGACCATGTAGTTGGGTGTAGGGGAATCTATTTGAACAAAAGCCTTTGGATCGAAAAGAGTTCCTGCCGTAAAAATTGCACGGGGCATTGCTGAAATTATGCGAAAAAGCAGGTACACTTGCAACTTTTTTTACAAAACGGACACAAGTTAATACGTGACACAAAAAACAGGTATAGATGCAAATGCCCCGTTCTGCCTGACCCAACGATAATAAAATTGATGCTGGCATGTCGATAAATAAAGACCAATTAGCTGTCCATAAGCTAGCCCACCTTTCCATAACTAATTTACTACATTTTCACCATTACTCCATAAATCATGGCCTTACAACCATCTCATATAAATATCGTAGCTTGCTTTAGGTGCGATTAATAAATAAATCGTCGCGACTATGGATACGGTTCCCGTGACATGGATGTAATACATAATTCCCAATTCGAATGTGCGTTTCACGTGACTCGATCATAACTTTAAATAATAATAAAAACAAACATGTTGTAAAACGCGGGTACGTCTCACATGGCGCGATTCGCAATATGTACAAAAACAAACGAGTGCGCCACATCGCGACTTGTTCAAATAAATTTCATAAATCTTAAAAGCAATTAAAATTTTATTAAAAGCGGTTAGAAAGTTAAAAATGCATAATAGGTTTTAAACATGTAATTAATCAAATAATTAGGTCAATTATTAATAATTGAGCGACTGTGCTAAAACCACAGAACTCTAGGGTGCCTCACACCTTCTCCCGGGTTAACAGAATTCCTTGCCCGGTCTTCTGTGTTCGCGGACCATAAAAATAGAGTCAACTTCCTCGATTTGGGATTTAAAATAAACTGGTGACTTGAAACCATAAATTATTTCAAGTGGCGGCTCTGAATTAAATAAATAATCTCATTTCGATTAATGTCACTTTAATTGAAAAAACTCCCCACTCCCTCGGGAAAAATGAGGTGTGACAGCTCTGGCGACGCTGCTGGGGAATTAAAAGTTAAACCTATTAGTTATCCATTGGTTATCCATTTTCTAGATGGATAATATGGTTCTTATCCATATTTGACCTGTTTTTAAAAAAATTATTATCCAATCCATTTTTAGTGGACAATATAAGTGGTTAACTGTTTTTTTTTTTGCCACCTATAGTCCTAAAAGTGGATAAATTTATGATTTAATTTGCGTTAGTTTGCTATATCTACAATAATAAATGGGAGATATGAAAGGAAATGCGTCTTTCAGTATAACTTTTAAAAAAATGAAGAATTAACATCAATAATCGTCCATCCAATCGTCTAACTAAAGTAGTGGTTGGATCATGAATGTATAATATATGTTTAAATCAAATAAATCGAATATATAATCATATATAACCATGTATAATCTACATATACCCCAAATTAAATAGTATGTAAAGGTAGCTTTAAAAGTCGGAAGCCATGTTGGTACTTTGCCTCTATATTTAGCTTTTTTTGTCAAAAACTTTCATTTGTTTTCTTAATTTGGGGTCCTGTTAAACACTACTATGTCTTACTGAAATAAGCATCAATTACGATTTTGACATACCCATTAAAAATATTATTAATTGTTATAAGATACATGTAAATAAACAAAGACATATTTTATTTTTAAAAATTGTAAGGATTATTTATTGGAAAATCTTATAGCTTTGAAGAAACCCCCCCTAATATTTTCATCTTGTTTTTTTCTAAAATACCACGCATTTTAAATTAAAATTTATTTGATTATAACCACATTTAAAATGAATGGGAGGAAGCGTCACATAAAATGCTACGAAGGAAATATCTTGCATTAGTACAATTCTCAACTTACCCGTATGTTTAACTTGTCAAATACTCAAATCACCCATACTCTAACTTGACATTTAATATACCCATATGTTTAATTTAATTTTCTTTTATTCTTAGCCAAAAATTTCGATTTCAATCCCTAAAAATGAAGTCTCCTTTCAATAGAGAGCTCTGTACCTATGAGACGCCGAGTGGAAAATAAAAAATAATAATTTTGTGAAACATTATTCTTTTCATGCTACTCTATCCCCCCCCCCACCCACACACACGCCAATATTTTGTCAATAATTAAGTGGTGTATAATTTTCAATTAAAGGAGTACCAAAACCCTTGTGCCGAAGGTCTTTCGAAAATATTATTTCTACTCCTTCGAGTTAGGGTAAGGTCTACGTACACATTACCTTCTCAGATCTCACTAGTGAGATTATACTGGGTCATCATCGTTGCTATTGTTTGAGTACCAGAAATGCAAATTCAAATAAAAGCAAGTAAGGCTTGCTCAGTTGGTAAAAACACCTTCACCCAAGATCGTTAAATCTTGGGTTCGAGTCACGCTGGAGGAGAAGTGTAAAAATACTATAGATCCTTCTGATTTGAGAGGGATTCAAAAAAGAAAAAAAGGAGGGGTTCAAAAAATTAAATAAAGGCAAAAGTGTCAATACAAAACGCATTTATTGTGATTTATAAATAACACTAGTGACGGTATGGCCGAGCGTAACCATTATTTAGTAGTGTTCTTAATCTTAAATGTCACGTACTTTTGTATTTAAATTTGTCATGTTGGTTTTATACATGGTAATAGATCTATGCCTTTAGGAGCTACTTATAAAAGTCGAGTATTTTTTTTATTTTTTTTTTCTCTAAATCACAATTAATTATGTGAACATTCCATATCTGTATGTATATTTTTTGTTCTCTGCTAAAGATCATAGATACATCAAAATCACTTAAAATCATTAGTAATACAATTTACAAAAGTATTTTATCACTCTATTTATTACGTCTTTTAACAAAACCAATGCCATTTGTTTGTCCGTGTGCTGTATTTATGATTTTCCGTAATTTAATAATTGTGAAGTTTCGCTTCTTTTCAATCTTCTATTTATGATTTAGCTCAATCTAAACTCCAATACTGAGCTAAGAAAATTTTTCTCGGTGTGAAAATTTAGTTTTATGATTTTTGGCCTCACCTTATTAGATACACTATGTATTAACCGCAAAAACAATACTAAATTGGTGAAAACTCCCGATTGGAGTGATATTTCATTTTCAACTTTGGGGTAGTTTGGCATCATGATCTTTCAACTTTGTGTTTCCTCCTAGTTCATTAAGCCCATTTTATTATTATATTGCTTTATGTTCATTTTTTTCCATGTATTTTAATATATTATCTTTTATTTAGATGAGGTATTTCAAGAATATTGTAAATATTTCAAGTATGATACAATTTATCTACGGTCGGTGCCTAAAAAAATCTTCTAATAATTTTAAGATCTTTCTTTGAAAGATATTGATTAAAAAGTTAAAACAGAGATAAAACTGATTTAAACATATAAATTCACAATTCTTTGGATGGTCAAGTTTCCAATGAAAGGTCTTAGAAAAAAAAATAATTAATAAAAATTTCAAGAAAGCAATGCAGTAATTAAAATAAAACCATTTGAATCACATAGAAACTTTCAAATTATATAACAAAATTAGTGTTTTTTTGGGTTAAATCTAAATCCTCTTTCTTAATTTTGTATGTGAATTTTGCTTTACAATTTTGTGGACTTGTTTTCATAAAGTTTAATCCTAATAAAATAATGCACTCAATCATTGTGTATTGGTGATAATATTATATTAATTTTAAATTAATTAAGCTCTTATTTGTTATAAAAGTAATCAAATTGACCTTAAATAAAATTTGATAATGAAACATTTGAAATTAATAAGTGTGTGCAAGTAAATAGAGAGAACACATGTTTTGAATATTGGCAAATGGATGTGAAAGAGTTTGGGTAGGCAGGGCGTGGGGTCCACGTGGAGAGTACAAATTAATGATGTTGTATGGGAAAATGTATAATGATTGATGATGGACAAAGGGCAACTTAGTCAAGATATTCAAAAATTTATACATGAGCTACAGAAATGTTCCTTTTTGACCAATCATTATGTTCTATTTTAACTAAAACGACCAAACTATCCTTTAATCCAAGCAGGCATGTTGACCTACCTGCTTATTCTCCCTTCAAATAAGTAGTACTATTGCGATTTAGAATCGTACTTTCTATTGCGATGTATAAATCACATTATTTATTGCGATTTACGCATAACATATGTTGTGTTTCACGGGTTTTCTGTCAAATTTCATAAGCTCGTGGTTTACGGTTTTTCTGTCAAATTTGCTGGTAGAACTTTTCTATTTATGCAATTTTCCTTTCTGACTTAACCATTCATGGCATTACCCAGCACCAGTAAGTACTTTGAAAAATTTTCTCTTCGTTTTCAACAGTTACTTCTTCCTTCATTTCTGCAAAATCTGATACTCATTCATATAAACTATTTTTGTGGGTCTTTAAAAAATCTTTAATGTTCAAACAAATTAGATTTAGTGAAGTGGGTTTCAATTGATTCTTGGTATATGACCATGTAAAGCTATTCCATTTGTGATTGAATTAGAATTTGTTGTATTGATATGCATATTGAATGCTGAAATATCTGTGTTTATTTTGTTAAAAATTGCTTCTTTGGTCCAAATTCATAAAAGGGATAAAAAAAAGTTGAGAAATTTAGATGCTGAACAGGCCCTCCCAATTTACCCTTATTGAGCTGTCAATGAGGATTCATATAGCCGATCTCAACTTGTTTGGGACTAAGGTTTAGTTGTTATTGTATAACCGATAAATTCTCGAGGGCTAGTGATGCACAGTGTGAAACTCGATGGATAATGAACTCGCTCCTCTACTTTTTTTACTTAAATACGAGGCTTTTATCTGCATGTTCAAACCCGTTACGTGTGCTGAACCCACCCCCTTTTTACTGTTTCTGCTTAATTCAAACTTGTCTGGATGTAAAGAATTGAGGGTAATGTTCCAAAGTTTTTTATAATAATAGAAGGCTAATGCTGAGTCCTTTGTTAGAAATGCTATATGGAATTACTTACTTTGTCCTAGTTTATATGACTTGCTACTATTTGGACTGAAATTTTCTTTGACTATATGTTACACAATTTATTTTATTTTATTGTGTAATCTTTATTTCTGAAAAGATAAAGGAATCAATTTACAACCTGAAGAATAGATATTTTGACTATTCCATAATGATGGGATGGAGGTAGTGTTATTTAGCTTTTTTCACTCTTGTTAATGATACATGCTCAATTTTGTCTTGTTTCTTTTTTTAGTTTATTTCCTATTAAGACTAGTATCCCGGTCTGCATTACACATGTTCTCTTTGTGTTAACCTTATTAGAAAGTTGCAGATTGACGAACTTTTTAAGTAGCCTCGAGATTTGTGATTGAATATCGCCTATGCATTTATCACAGACATACAAGGTTTCTAAGAGTAGAATTTTCTAAGTAGAGCTTGATATAAGTTAGTTTATATATATAGAAGTTGAGCCTGATAAGATAAACTTATATACACCAATGAGTATTTAATACCAAACTAAGAATTGAGTTTATCAGAAGCAGTTGTTTAAAGATCATTTGAACCTCATGAGGCCATAAATTAGTGCAAGACTGCAAAAACTCAAACTTTGTTGCATATCAGTGCCCTGCAATTCTAATCAGACCTATGTGCTGATTGTTGTGAAGTTAAAAATTGTATTCAAAACGTTGTGCAGCGCTTTCATTCAAATGTAAATAGTTGTTAAAAGAAAAGATGACTGTGTAAGAACTGTTGGAAGACATCAATACACCAAATTGCATGTACATAATTGATTCAAATGGCTTGCTCTTTAGTCCTTCATTGTTTAAGAGGATCAGTGACAGGTCACATGGACATACCAAAAGGAGACAAACTTGTGCTTAGAGGTTTAAAGTTCCATGGATATCATGGGGTGAAGCCAGAAGAGACGAAGCTGGGGCAGAAGTTCCTGGTGGATGTTGATGCTTGGATGGATCTTCGGCCAGCTGGTAAATCTGACTGCTTGTCAGATACTCTAAGTTACACTGATATATACAAGTGAGTGTTTATTGCAATTGTAACTGATAAACTTTGTGAAATGAGCCTTTTCAGCTAATTATTAGGGGTCTATACTCCCTACATCGATTGAAATTCATTCTGTTGTATCTAAAATGTCTCTAACAAATCGGAAGATATGATGATTCAGCAGTTTCCCTGTGGGTAAATTGAAATAAATGAAAACAAACATATGAAAATTGAATTTTTGACAATCGTAAAAATGTTTTTCATTAACGAACACTCTCATAGTAAGAATGTAATTTATTTAAAATATCATCCATAGTGCCCTGAAGCAATTCCTTGTTGCTAAGTAACTGTAGAAAAATCAGTCATACATTGTCTTTGGCAAATTGTTCTTGTCATTATTGTAGGAGATTTTTGTTTTTTGACTTTTTTCCTTTCAGAGCCATTTAATATGTGTATCATGTCACTTGATAGCTTTATAAAAAGAATCATGCTAGTTAATGGATATATCCACACCTTTGTATTGTATTTTGAAGCCAGAGCAGGCACCCGTACCTAGTCTTGTTTGTTTAGTACAAACTGGGATTTCTCCCTTATTTATTCTTTATCATCAAAGCTCTCTTTTTCCAGGCTCGATGAAATATTATTGTGTAGAATAGTTAATCAAAATGAATAGGAAAAAATGTTCTCTATCATACTATGCAAACTTGATAAAGTTCATGCTTTACTTGGCATAAGCTGTAGAACTATTTTTGCTGGTGGGCCTTTTCCAAGGTGTCATGTATTTTCTTGGGAGAAGATGGTGAAGATAAAAAGAAAGTGTCATTTTCCCTTTATTTCCTTATTTCACACGTTGCTCTAGTGCAACTTTCTTCTGTTAGACGATAATTTGAGAGAGGCATTGTCCAGATTGAGGAGGAAAGAGGATTTAGTATCCTGTGGTCTCATTTTGTTAACATCACCTATGATTACAGGTACTATCTGGTAGTCTTTTATTGGTTCATAATGGTTCTTTATAGAGTCAGGGACCGAGAGAAGTTGGACACTGTTGCTTTACCATTCTTGACAAGCTTGATGACCTTTTGACTCACTTCTACGTCCTGTAGTGTACGACTTGCAATCAAGCTTCAAATCGTATGTGCAGGAACCCATTTGAAAATGAATTTATTTAGAAGGTACCAAAATGCCAAGAATTTCCCTGCTCTAGTTATCTAGCTTCATTAGCCAAGGCGAAAAGCACCTTCCCTTTGGCTATGTCTATGCTTCTAACGGAAGTGATGTTGACTTGATCTAGTACTCTAGGTTTGCTTAGCTAAGACAGGGTGCTTTTAGAATAAGATATGTAGACTTGAGAAACAACCACCAAACTTAACTGACATCAGAACTAAAATCGAACATCCAATGATATTGTCACTGAATTGAAATGGCTCTCTTATTGGTCTTAACGTATAGATTGCCTACTGTTCCTAGTTAGTCATGCTGCAATAATTTGGCCTGGCGTTTGCTTGAACAACAACTACTTTTCATACCTTAAGCAATTCTCATAAATTACTATTTTTGCTGAGCAATTTTCTCTGCTTATCATTATGGTTATTTTGGCATGAGATTGCCTTGATATCATCTTCATATGAAGAATTGGCAGAATAGTGAAAGAGATTGTGGTTAACATCACCAATGATTACGTGTGACTATCTGGTAGTCTTTTGTTGGTTCATATGTCATAATGGTTTATCATAGAGTAAGGGCATTGAGAGAAGTTAGACACGAGTTCTTTACCATTCTTAACAACCCTGATGACCTTTTCGCGCTCTTCTACGTCCTGTAGTATACGATTTGCAATCAAGCTTCAAATAATACGCAGGAATCCATTTGAACATGAACTTAATTAGACTGAACCAAATGTCATTGAATTTCCCCATCCTAGTTATCAAGCTTCGTTAGCCAAGGCAAAAACCACCATCCATGCGGCTATGTGAGGTATGCTGCTAACAGAAGTGATATAGACTTGATCTAGTACTCTAGGTTTGCTTGTGGGACTGGAAACTCCTTCCCCTTAGCTAAGACAGGCTGCTTTTAGATATACTCACTGAATTGACATGGCTTTCCTACTGTTCTTTACTTATAGATTGCCCGCTGTTCCTAGTTAGTCTTGCTGCAAATCAATTTTGCCTGATGTTTGCTTGTATGGCAGCTAAATTTCATTATCTTAAGCACTTCTCCGAGATAACTATTTCTGCCAAGCAATTTTCTTTATTGATCATTATGGTTATTTTGGCATGACATAGCCTTGATATCATTTTCACCTGAGAATTGGCAGAATAGTGAAAGAGATTGTGGGGGGTCCACCTAGAAAACTTCTAGAGAAGGTGGCTGAGCTCATTGCATCTATAACGCTCGACAAGTATCCACAGGTATCTGCTGTTCGTGTTCAAGTCGGGAAGCCTCATGTGGCTGTTCAAGGATCTGTTGACTACTTAGGCGTCGAGATCATCAGATACAGAGGTCTTGATAGTTAAAACCACGTCTTGTTGCTTGTATTAATTTTTGTAATTCTAAATCTTGTTGTTCAATAACCGTTTTGGTTGAAAGATAGTTCATTTTTCATGTTTAATGCTTAAAAAATTTTCCATCTGCATTTCCTCTTGGTTATAAAAAACTATCTGGATTCCTGCTTCAATAGAGGCCTGCAACTTTACCACAAAGCTTTGTTGAGTACTTGAATTTGGTTCTCTTAAATATGGTTACTTCATCACATGAGCACTCAAGAGTGGTTGTTTTCCAACTGTTAGGTGATTTCTTCTCATCTGCATCAGTCTTGGTGGGTAGTACATTCAATAGCATCAATGCCAGAGTTAAAAAGGCAAAACACAAGCAACTTAGATTTTTGAACTCGTAGGGAAGGGTGGTAAACAGCATTTCAGCAAGAGGCTATTTCCATGACTCGAATCCGTGACTTTCTATTCACATGGCAGCTACTTTACCAGTTACGCCAAACCTCCCATTCTTTTCTCTAGAATACAAAATGATATCCATATATTTAAATTCTAGATTATCTTTGCGCTAGGGTCGAGCCTTTTTATTGAGATAACAGGTTGTGTAGCCTTGTTATGGTCTTCACGTCTTGTACATATCTTCTTGGGGAGTAATACAAAAGGTTTAGTTACCAATTAAAAAAAAAAATTCAAGTTGTCATATGCAAATTCTATCATATTCAGATTAATAGTGCACACCATCTCCATAACTATAGTTTAGCATGAAATAGCAGTTAACCATAAAAATAGTCAATCACAAAGGCAAAAACTTTCAAGAATTAGAACAAGCGAGAGCAGGCTTTATTACCAAATTATAAACTAAGAAGAGAATGAATTCGTATGCTTATTCGTTGTTCCTTCATATTTCTTTTCATTCAACGCACTCATAGGAGGAAGTAAGTTGTAACACATTATTTTACACAGTTATAAGAAAAGAGTTTGTGTAACTGTAGTTTATTTGATTTTAAATTTCTAAATATTAGGAGTTTCTACATCGTTCAAATAAGAAAAAATGTAGTAATCAAATTAGTTGATTTTAAAGCTCTATATATTAGGAAAATAATTATATTATAATTTTGATCAATGTAAAATCTATTTTTAAATAATAGAAAAAGCAAACAATATTTCGCTAAGGCTTCGTGCTTTTAATATAGTTTAGAATAGATCGATAGATTATTAGGGAAAGAATGCTAATTCTGTCGTCTTAATGATTTAAGTGGACGTTTGGTTCAAAAGATTAGGTGAGTTATCCCGATATAAATTTTAAATATATTTTTAAAAAGGTTGTATTTTATTTAAATTTCGCTTAAATTTATTCTGTGTTTGGTTAGAGGTATTAGCTAAAATTATTACTCCTATTATTATTAGGGGATTTTATATAAATATCCCAAATAAGTTCCAATTTACCAACCTCTAGCCATTAATCATACACTTATTAAAATTGGCCAAACACATATAAAAATATAGTGGTAATGTTCTTTTCTGACAATAGGTATTAACTTAGCGTTAACATATTTTTTAAAAGAACTTGATCGGTCAGTGTCCATACATGCTTCACTACTGTTGTTAGAAATCATGTTTAATTTGAATGATACGTGGCTTTATAAAATGCTCAGTGAGATTTATTTAGGGATGTACGTGGACCGGATTGGTTCGGATTTTATGAAAATCAAATCAAACCAATTATATCGGTTTGGGTTGGTTTGGTTTTGTCGGGTTTTTCGGATTTTCGGGTTTTTTGTTACTTACATATTATTTCAATCTTACTTTGTTAAATATTTGATAATTAAATATATATTTACTAAACATATATAAAAAATTGACAAACATATTATCAATTAAAATATTCTTATGAAATAATTCTATTAGTAACACATAATTGTTATTTTTTTAGTCGTCCGCCAAAATTTTTCGTTGATATACACATTCAGGTTAATTGAATTTAGTAATTAAACATAAAAATCAATATGATACCTAAATATTAATAACCACTTCACATTCGAAAAAGATATAAGAATTTAATAGATCTTAACATATGATATGAATATAAAAGAACAAAGAGATAGACGCATTTCAGTAACACTTGATAAGAAAGTGATCATACAACTCATTATTTAAGGCCAATAAATATGAAGCACTTCATAATCTATTAAAATTTATATCCCGCAAGAGAATCCCAAATATTTCTAGATATTTTCTTAAAGAAAATTCTATACAAAATCTTAAAAGTATATAAAAAAATTATATATTTATATTGATTTCCGTAGTACTCAATATCTCGCTCTCACTCGTCAAAACACAAGACCCATCAACGCTTTTGCAATTGGTAAATGTTCAAACTCTAATTAAAGTTCCTAGAGGCTTTCCGTGGTTTATCTAGGCTTTTTATTTCTTGTTTGAGAAAATTTATTTCCACATTAAAAATGTGACTAAATATTAGCAAGCACTTTAAAAATGGACATCCCACCCAAGTTTTACGGTTGTGTATCCCTGAATATTACTAACGCAATGCTCTGAAGTAAATGAAGAATAGATGAGCATTGGCCTATCCTTGGACTCAATTCTGAAGTAAAAAATTTAGAATCATTCATATACTAAATTTAGAATGAAAAAAATAACAATGAAATAGTTTGATAAGACGTTTTGGGAATATTGTTCAGCACCTGTGTATTAACGCTCCATTACATGGTTTGTTTGGTGAACCATGTATATAACATTCATTTATCACTGGGTTATAAGTTGATGCATTAATTTACAAGTGTATAAATCCCTAAAATAACCTGACCTTGTGTTACTAGTGATGGATGAATGTTATATGCATACACACACTATAATAAGTTATATATACGTTATAGTATTAGAGTGAATATATATATACACACACACACTGATAACCTTATATATGTATCAATCCTTAAAATAACCCGATCATATGTATCAATCCTTAAAATAACCCGAACATGAAGCGCTAGGAACACATGATCGGGTTATTTTAAGGATTGATATATATATATATATATATATATATATATATATATATATATATATATATATATATATATATATATATATATATATATATATATATATATATATANTGATTCATCGACTTATAACCTAGTGATGAATGAATGTAATTCATTAACTCTATTATAATACAAATAATGAATACAGTATCATATATTATAAAATATTATATATGTAGTTAAAGCAGCATGAAGTGTGTGTGTTACAAGTTATATATATGTTATAGTATTACAATGAAGTGTGTGTGTGTGTGTGTGTGTGTGTGTGTGTATACACTTTGATAGCCGATGAATCAATTTACAAGTGTATAAATCCCTAAAATAACCCGACCCTGTGTTCCTAGCGCTATATATATATATATATATATATATAATACAAATAATGAGTACTACCATCATATACTATAACATGATATATATGTAGTTAAAGCACCACGAAGTGTGTTATATATACACACACTAACATATACTATAATAGGTTATATATACGTTATAGTATTACAATGAAGTGTGTGTGTGTCTATA
>ML318164.1:310-25209 GCA_005239505.1 Nicotiana paniculata
AAAGGAACTGTTCCATGTTGCCAGTCATATGCTTTGAGCAGCCACTATCCAAATACCAAATCTGGCTGCCTCCTCTCACTTGAACCTACAAAAAGAATCAAACTAGCATGCTCTTTTGTAGTACACTCAAATTTGTAGTGCCCAGTCTTACCACAATGGGTGCAGATTTTATTCTCAGGAAGAGTGAGATACTTGCCTTTGGAATCCCACTTGGGCCATTAACTTCCAAAGCCAATCCCTCTCCTGTTGCTACTATGATTCTCTTGAAGCCATATCAGTGTTTCAGAGGATTTATTCCATTTACAAGTTCGATCTAATTCATGTTTGACTTTGCCAAGTTCTTCATTAAGAGTTCTTATCTGTTCATCCTTGGCATACATCTTATCTTTTAGTTTTCCCATGTTTTCTTCTAACATGATATGAGAATAATCAACAACCTTTTTACTGGATCCTAGCTTCAACTTTAAGTTTTCAGATTTTAGTTCTAGATCTCAGTTTCAAGTGGATGAACCTGGTTCAACAAGTTAGTGTTTTACTTTTCAGATTCACTGACTCTGATTTCCAAGTCCATGCACTTTTCTTTCAGCATTTCACATTCTTTAGACAGTTGATCCTTCTCTTTGGTTGTTTCCTCAGAATCATCTATGAACTCAAGTAGCAACTCAGAGAGTTTTTCCTTAGATAGGAAATTTACTTTATTTTTAAGATGGGAGATACTTACCTCTGGTTCTTCATGTGATTCCTTTTCAGATTCTCCAATTGCCATGAGCGCCTGATCTTCAGTCTCCCCATCTTCTGATTCTTCATCTGAACTTTCTCCCCAAGCAGCAACCATAGCCTTTGTTGTGGTTTTCTTTGGTTGGACCTGTTCCTTCTTCCTATTCCTTCTCTCATATCTCTATTTTTTCCATTCTACTTCCCACTGAGGACAGTTTTTAATGAGATGGTCAGTCTTACCACATTTATAGCATCCCTCGTTGGTTGGTCTTTCTGGAGCTTTTGCTTTGTTGTAGTTTCCTCCTCTAGAGATGCCCTTCTTCCTCATGAGAAAGTTTCTGAATTTTTTGGTGATCATGGCCATCTCATCATCCTCCAGATCTGCTCCCTCAGTGATTCTTAGGGCTAGACTCCTCTCCTTCTTTGGACCATCCATCTTCATTGTCTGCCTTCTCAGTTCATAGGCAGTGAGGTTTCCAATTAGCTCATCCAATCTAAGGGTTGCCATATTTTTGGATTCCTGGATAGCAATGATTATGATTTCCCAAGAAATAGGAAAGACCCTTGTTAGGATATTCTCAACCTTGTCCTCTTCAAGAATCTCTTCAAAGAGACTTCAGTTCATTAGTCAAGGTTGTGAACCTTGTGTACATCTCTTGGATAGTCTCTCCTTCTTTCATAGTGAAGTTTTCATAGTGAGATTATAGTAGATTACCTCTTGACCTTTTTACCTGAGGTGTTCCTTAATGGGATACTTGCAAGGTGTCCCAAATCTCTTTGGCAGTGGTGAAACTTTGGATTCTGATGTACTCGTCTGGACCTAGTCCACATACTAGCCATTTTTTGGCCTTTGCATTCTTCTCCAATTTCTTCAGATCCTCAGCAGTGTAATCACCTCTTGTCTATGGTATATCTATATCTTCAGCAGTCTTCATCATGGTAGCTAGAGGAACATCAGTGACTATGTCCCAGAGTTCATAGTCTTCTCCAATTAGGTGATCCTTCATCATATTTTTCCACCATGAGTAGTACTGGCCATTGAAGAGTGGTGGCCTTGCAGTTGATTGACCTTCCCAATTTCCAGGTGGTGCACTCATCTTGATCTTCTCCAAGGTATTAGCCTTTCAAGGATAACCTTCTCTGATACCAAATGATGTTTTAGACTTCAATACCACACAAGAAGATAGGTTACTTTGTGTGGTACCCAATTTTCGAATGTTGTCTCAGTAGAAGAACCTGGTTTATTCTTGGTGTTCTAACTACTACTGTTGTGGAATAATAAAAAGCAATAAAGTAAGAATACAGAGATTTTTACGTGGAAAACACCTGGCTCAAAAGGTGAAAAAACCACGACCTACTCCTTAGTAGGATTTGCTCAAACTCTTCACTAGAACTCCGAGCCAAACGGACTTACAAAATAAACTCTTTTGTAATCCTAGGACTAACTCTAATCCCTTTGTAGTAACTAACCCCTAGCTAATTTCTACACACCTCAAGTTAACTCTAATTTGAACAATACGTACCTATTACAATTGCTTCTATGAAAGCTGACAGATACTATATTAAAACTCCTACTACAATCAACTAGACTCAATAATCAATCAGATGGAACTGGTTCTTCTAGTTGAACTGTAGCCTTTGGATCGCACAATGATTCTGCTAGCAAAATAACTCTGGGAACTTTGCTTTCAGACTTTGATTCGCTTCAGCTTTTGTGCGTCTAGAATTCCAGTAGAAATACATCAAGTATTTATAGAGTCAGTTATTGAGCTTGTCTTCCAATTCTAGTCCAACTCTACCTGGGTGAACATAATTCGTACCAAACTCAACTTCCTTTATTTTATTACTTTCCTCGCTGAATTCGACTTCAATCAACTCATCATTTTGCAACCTTTTCGCATTAAGAGACAATCTCTTGGTTCATCGATATTTCATATTCACAAACATCTCCTAAGTATATATGGTTCATGTGCCAGCTATTTAGTTCAGGATGTGTGCTCTGATGGACCTGGTTCAACTGGTCAGCCATTTGTCAAACTTCAAAACTATGCAGCGTCATGGGTCAACACTTATGCCTGATTTCCTTCCTTTCTGCACAGGCTATGGCGCTCCATCGAGAAGTGTCTTCCAAATACTGAGCTGAGCTGACCTGAGGTAAGGCTGATCTCAAAAAGCTCACAGAGGAGAGAGATCCCCTCAAACTCCTCTATGTGCAAAAAGAAGAGGAGACCGGGAGCCGTCGAGCCGAACTGGAAAGAGCTCATCAAGATAAGACTGAGCTCATCGAACGGGTAATGTAAACCTTTGGGAGCTTGTTATGTATTAACTTGATATTGGCGACTAACACTTTGAACATGGAGGTTTAGCAGAAGGCCGAATTGGTTGAGCAGCTTCGTGAGGAGGCTAAGATGAAAGAGGCAGAGACCTTGGGATGGAAGCAACACATGACCATCTCGCTTCGGAGAAAGATACGGTTCGGGCCCAGCTGTCTTTGGTTGAGTATCAACTCCAAAGTGTGAAGGAGTAGATCTTGGCCCGAGATAAGAAAGTTGAAGAGCTCGAGGCTCGGTTGGACTCCGAGCTTGCAAGGGCCACATCTGAGGCGGAGGCGCTCATGGCCTCCTACCAAGCCGACGCTAAAGCCGCTAACACTTGGGAAAAGGAAATTTCTGATGCTGCTGAGGTTAGGTTATCCTGCGTTGCTGAGCATGCTCGTGGCTTCGACCTCACGACTGATATTGAGAATGCTAAGGTGTTGGAGGATGAGGCTTGAGATTTGCTTTCCGATGATAAGACTCCACGAGTGGATCCTGAGAGCGGAGGAAATGAAGATGAAGCTCCCGAAGATGCGGCTCCCGATGCAGACTAGGCACTTAGGATTTTTTTTTCCTTTTTGTTTTTGGATTTTTGTGTAAGACCCTGTGTGGTCTTTGTAAATACTTTGCATATATGAAAGGTTTCTTTTCTTTCTTCTTTGTCTCTGATTTCTATTTCGTGATGATAAACTCTGTTTTGCCTTTGCCTTGTGAAAACTTTGTTACAATCGGGTTGCTGCAGCCTCTATAATCGAATGAGCACTAGCTCGAACTTAGAGTTGAACAAACCCTTAGGTTTTTTAGTTAAGCGAGGGTCCCCGAGCTTAACAATATGTTCGGGATTTTAATTTTGGATGTCTTGATCGAAGCCATAATTGCACTGTTTTTATAGCCGAGTTCGAGTAAGTTCGAACTCACAGTAACATATCCCTTAAGGTTTGTATCGAGTAATCATGAGTCCTCGAACAATAGTCGAGTGAATTTTAATTTGAGCTTGAAACAGTGATTGAGTGAGACCACGATCTCGAACTCTAAGTGTATTGGCCGTTAGGCTCTTTAGATTGGGACGATATGGCCTCTAAAAGATGGCTATTACTTCCCTCTTTCGACTTAAAATACTTAGTAAGAATTTCTTTATGCCTTAGCATGTATTTTTAACCCATTGGATTTTTTTAGGGTTCAACGTAGATTGAAACACCTTTGTTTTTTATGCCTTAGCATGTTTGTGTTAGGATAATTTGATACCTCTTAAGGTTTTTCGAGAGCTGATTTTATCGAAGCCCTTTTGATTATTTGCCAAGAGTAGCCTTTTTTAACCGATTTTTTCAAAGAATTCGAATGCCTATTTTTATTGTGTGATTCAGACGTCACTGAGCCGCATTAGTTTGGCTGTAGCCTTTGGGTATGCCTCTTGGTATTATTTCCCAATAACACTTCAAACTTGTTCGAAGTGTTAGTCCCCGAGAATGGTGGCCTTGGCCTATAGATAGAGGGGTGCCTCTTTGAGGTCTTATGAATTTGAGTAATAATTCAAATATATCGATCGTTGACGGCAGTTCCCGAGTGTTCTGGGTATATTCGCACTTGGCCCTTGAGCCATTTCTCATAAAATCATAAGTATGGAGCTCGTATGGTAGAAAAATTTCTTTGAGACACAAGATATTTGGTAAATAAAGAATGATTTTTTTGAATAATTTATACATGCGTACATGTTTTTTCATTGAGGCTTGACTAATCTATATGGACACGGTTCATTTGACCGTTTGGCCCGTTACAAAGTTTCCCTATCAAGAACCTTTGACAAGAAATGTTTTCCTCAAAAATATAACACCCGAGGGTGATGCCCTCCAGTATTCGAGGTTGATTGTAAAGAAGCCTGGGATATTGTTGAATTTTCCCCAGGTAGCAAATTATTGTCGCCTCGTTAAAAACCTCGCCGGAAAAACCCATTTGGGACAAAAACCGATCTAAGGAAAAAAATAGTGCAACGCGTGCTTTAAAACCTGGGGTCTCGATGTTTTTGATCGAAAACCTGCAATAAGTTAGCATCAAATATATAAATGAAAAAGAGAGAAAATCATATCTTAGCAATAATAACGTTTGAGAAGTGATATGTTCCAATTATTAGGTAGTTGTTCTCCGTCCATTGAGCCAAGCTTATAAGACCCCTTTTCGACGATGTCGAGGCCTTGGAGGGTCCTTCCCAATTTGAGCCAAGCATCCCTTCATTAGGATCCCGATTATTGATGGTGACTTTCCAAAGGACTAAGTCCCCGATTCTAAAGTGACGAAGGTTGGTCATTTTATTGTAGTATCTCTCGATTAGTTGCTTTTGTGCAACCATTCGAACGAGTGCGGGTTCTCATTTTTCATCTAGTAATTCGAGGCTAGTATTCATAGCCTCGTGATTTGACTCTACCATTGTATGTCGAAACCTGACACTAGGTTCCCCGACTTCGACTGGAATCAAAGCTTCAGAGCCATATACTAAGTAGAACGGGGTTGCCCCCGTACTAGACTTCGATGTTGTTCTATATTCCCAAAGGACTTCGGGTAGAATTCTCTCCATTTCTCCATAGCATCGTTCAACCTTTTCTTTAGGTTTTGAATGATAGTCTTGTTCGTCGATTCGGCCTGTCTGTTCCCACTAGGATGATATGACGTTGATAAAATCCTTTTTATTTTATGGTCTTCAAGGAATTTTGTCACTTTGCTTCCGATAAATTATTTTCCATTGTCACACACTATTTCGGCGGGTATCCTGAATCACACACGGTGTGATCCCAAATGAAGTCTATAACCTCGTTCTCTCTCACTTTCTCGAAAGCTTGTGCTTCAACCCATTTAGAGATATAGTCAGTCATAAATAAAATGAACTTAGCTTTACTTGGGGCCGATGGTTGAGGTCTAACGATATCCATCCCTCATTTCATGAATGGCCATAGGGATAGGACCGAATGAAGTTGTTCTCCGAGCTGGTGGATCATCGGTGCAAACCTTTGAAATTTATCATATTTTCGAACAAACTCCTTAGTGTCTTTTTCCATGCTATCCCAGTAGTATCCTGCTCTAATGATTTTTTGAAACAGTGATTCGGTGCCGGAGTGGTTCCCACAAGTGCCTTTATGGACCTCTCGTAAAACATAATCGGTGTCGCCAGTTCCTAAACATACTGCCAATGGTCCATCAAATGTCCTTCTATATAATGTTCCATCTTCAGCCAATGTGAATCGAGAAACTTTGGTTCGTAGGGCCCTCAACTCTTTAGGGTCCGATGGGAGCTTTCTGTTTTTCAAAAGTATTCAATATATTTATTCCTCCAATCCCAGGTTAAGCTTGTAGAGTTTATCTCGGCATGACCTTACTCAATCATGAATTTCGAGAGTTGAGCGACAGTCCTGATCTCATCCTCCTCAACCAATGACCCCAAATTGCGCATCATCTTCACTATTTTGTTATCGAGGTAAATGTTGTAAAGTCCATTCCTTGAAATGGTGCAAAGTTACCTGCATGTTCTCCAAATACCTTTACATTCTATCCTCTCGAATTACGAAGGTTTTGTTTACTTGGTTCACCACCAGTAAAGAGTCACACTTGGCTTCAATGACTTCTTCTCCCAAGCTTTTAGCTAGCTCGAGACCTGAAATCATGGCCTCGTACTCGGCCTCATTGCTAGTCAACTTAGAAGTTTTGATAGATTTCCTAATAGTGATACCCGTGGGAGGCTTCAAAACAATGCCCAACCTGGACCCCTTCACATTCGAAGAGCCATCTGTGAAAAAGGTCCATACCCCCGATGATATACCCAATTTTAACAAGAGTTCCTTTTCAACTTCGGGTGCGAGGGTTGGCATGAAATCGGCCACGAAGTCCGCTAAAATTTGCGACTTGATGGTCGTTCGGGGTTGATATTCAATATCGTATCCACTGAGTTCGACGACCTATTTAGCCAATCGGCGTGACAATTCGGGCTTGTGCAAAATATTACAAAGTGGGTAAGTGGTTAATACGTATATGTAGTGGCATTGAAAGTATGGTTTTAACTTTCTAGAGGCGCTTATTAGTGCAAGTGCCAATTTCTCTAAGTGTGGATATCTAGTTTCTGCTTCTCCCAAGGTTCGACTTACATAATAAACAAGAAATTGCGTACCTTGCTCTTCTCAAACTAGGACACCACTTACCGCAATTTCTGATACTGCCAAGTACAAGTAAAATTTCTCATATGCCTTTGTAGTGTGAAGCAGTGGTGGGTCGATAGGAATTGCTTCAATTCCTCTAACCTGTTGGCATTCCGGGGTCCAGGCAAAATCATTCTTCTTTTTGAGTAAAGAGAAAAATCTATGGCTTCGATCCGATGACCTCGAGATGAATTGTCCTAAGGCAGCTATCCGTTCAGTCAGCCTCTGCACGACTTTGACACTGTCCACGATGATGATGTCTTAGATGGCCTTGATTTTATCAACGTTCTCGATCCCCCGATTCGACACTATTAAGCCAAGGAACTTGTCCAAACCGACCCCGAAAGCACATTTCTCGGGGTTGAGCTTCATGTTATATTTCCGTAAAATCTCGAACGTTTCCTGCAAATGAGCTAAATGGTCCTCTGCACGCAGGGACTTAACTAGCATGTCATCAATATATACTTCCATTGACTTACCTATTTGTTCTTCAAAAATTTTATTTACTAGATGCTGGTAAGTAGCTCCTGCATTTTTTAGCCCGAAGGGCATTACATTATTATAACATGTTCCATACTTTGTGATAAATGAAGTCTTTTCTTGGTCTTCCTGGTTCACTTGAATTTGATTGTACCCGAAATAGGCATCGAGAAAAGTAACAATCTTGTGGCCGGTCGTGGCATCCATCATACGATCGATGTTAGGTAGTGGAAAAGAATCTTTGGGGCATGGCTTGTTTAAGTCCTTATAATATACACACATTCTAAGTTTGTTCCCTTTTTTAGGGACTACGACTACATTGGCTAACCATTCAGGATATTTTACCTCCCGAATGGACCCTATTTTGAGAAGTTTAGTTACCTTGTCCTTTATGAATGTGTGCTTTGCCTCGGACTGGGGTCTTCTATTTTGCTTCACCGGTATGAACTTAGTGTCCAGTCTTAGTCGATGCGTAGTTATCTCTGATGGGATCCCTGTCATGTCTAAGTGTATGAAGAAAAACAATCTATGTTATCAATAAGGAATTGAATAAGCTTCTTCCCAAGTTCGGGGATTAACCCCGTTCCCAGGTTTACCTTTCGCTCGGGTAGGTACTCGATCAATATAACATGTTCCAGCTCTTCGACCGTTGATTTGGTAGCGTCGGAATCTTCGGGAACAACAAAAGTTCGAGGGGTTAGAAAATCTTCCTCTTCTTCTTCTATCTCCTGCTTACTCGATTCGGTCGAGACCGGTGGCGGTGATTGCTATTTGGCTTCCTGTTTACCATTGATGCTCGACTTTTTCGAGGTTGATAACTTCGATATCGATGTTACCTCATCGACCGCAAACATTTCCTTTGCAGCATGATGCTCCCCGTACACTATTTTTACACCATCCGACATCGGGAATTTTATCATCTGGTGGAGAGTCGAGGGGACTGCCCTCATGTTGTGGATCCAAGGCCTTCTGAGCAGGTCATTGTACCTCATGTCGCCCTCGATCACGTGGAGCTTGGTATCTTGAATGGTTCCAGCCACGTTTACCGGTAGAATAATCTCCCCTTTAGTTGTTTCACTGGCCATATTGAAGCCGTTCAAGACTCGAGCTGCATACACGATTTGATCATGTAGGCCGAGCTTCTCTAAGACCCTCGATCGAATGATATTTGCCGAGCTACCTGGATCCACTAAAACACGTTTAACTTGAACTTTATTTAATAAGATAGAAATTACCAGAGCGTCATTGTGGGGTTGAGAAATTCCTTCTACTTCTTCGTCATTGAATGATAAGGTGCCTTCTGACACATAATCTCAGGTTCATTTTTCCCTAATAATTTATACCTTAGTGCGTTTGAATATGGGTCCCAGTGGAATATTGACCCCACTGACAATCATATGAATGACATGTTGGGGTTCCTCCTGTTCCTTTTTCCTTTTGGCGTCCCTTCCTCTGAAATGATTCTTGGCTCGATCACTGAGGAACTCTCGAAGGTGGCCCTCATTGAATAGATGGGCTACCTCATCCCTTAATTTCCTTTAATCCTCGGCCCTGTGACCATACGTGCCATGATACTTGCACATCAAATTTGGGTTCCTTTGGGAAGGATCGGTCTGTATGGGTCTTGGCCATCTAGTATCTTTGATCCTTCCGATTGCTGATACAATGCATCGATGCTAAAGTTATATTCCGATAACCATGGTACCTCTGTGGGATCGACATAATTGTCAAAACCACTTTTGCTCATAAGTCCCCGAGAATTCTGTCCTCGATCACTTTTTCGATCATTTCGGGCGAAATTGCGTCCCGGGCCATTGTTCCTTTGATCTGCGGTGTATGGTTGATATCGGTCTTTGTTCGAGCTTGGATCCCTATCGACGTCCCTCTGATTTTTAACTGCCGACTTGTTTGGGTGCACCGAACCGAACCGAAAGAGGCTCCTAGTTGGTCATATTTGACCCTGATCTTCGATTGATATCGATTGTGCACGTCTGCTCAAGTTACAACTGGATACTCAATCAAACTTTGTTTCAATTGACGTGATTCTATCGAACTCCATTCATTCAACCTTGGGTGAAACCTTGAACGACCCAATCATCTATGACCGGTGGCAACTCCATGCGTTCCATTTGAAATCGAGACACGAACGACCGCAACATTTCATTATCCCTTTGTCTTACCTTGAAAAGGTCCGATTTTCTTGTTGCGACCTTTATGGCCCCGGCGTGCGCCTTTACGAAAGAATATGCTAACATGGTAAATGAGTCGATGGAATTTGGTGGTAGGTTATGTGTAACGACCCGACCGGTCATTTTGAGAATTTAAGCTCCGTTCGGCGGCATAAGGTCTTGAACAACTTCACATTGTATATATCGACCTGCATGCATGGTTGGATTCAGTTACCGGATGATTCGAAATCGAATTGGAAGAAGGACTATTGTTTTGGAAGCTTAAACGGTGAAGTTTTGACCAGAATTTGACTTTCTATGTAAACGGCTCCGAAACGAGTTATGGATGATGTCAGCAGCTTCGTAAGGTGATTTTGGGATAAGGAGCGCGTTCGGAATGCGTTTTCGAGGTCTGTGATAGATTTAGGATTGAATTGGCAAAAGTTAGATTTTTGGTAATTTCGACTGATAGCTGAAATCTTGATATCGAGTGTCATTTGTGACATGTGTGTCAAATTTGAGGTCATTCGGGCTAGTTTTGACGTGTTTCGGCAACCGTTGTGGATTTTGGAAAATTTCATAAGTTCTTAGGCTTGAATCCATACCTAGTTGACGATTTTTATGTTATGTGATGTGTTTTGAAGGCTCGACTAAGTTTGGATAAGGTATTAGGACTGGTTGGTAAGTTTGGTTGAGGTCCCAGGGGCCTCGGGGATGTTTCAGATGCTCAACGGGATGATTTTGGGCTTAGAAACTAGCTGAAGCATTTGCTGGTTCTGGTGTTTCGCACCTGCGGATGGGGAGCCACAGGTGCGGACACGCAGGTGCGATGAAGAGCGTCGCTGGTGCGGTTTTGGTCAAGGGCAGCTAGGCTTGCAGGTGTGTACGGGGTTCCGCATGTGCGGAGCCGCAGATGCAGCCCAGTGATCGCAGGTGCGACCCCTGTTCATTTAATGAGTTTTCGCACCTGCGATGTATTTTCCGCAGGTGCGGTCCAATTAGCCGCAGGTGCAGTCATCGCTGGGCAGAGAGTTTATATTCGAGGTTTTGTCCATTTTTACTCTATTTTTTATTTTGAGCTCGAGAGAAAGCAATTCTTTGACGGATTTTCAGAGGATTATTGTGGGTAACGATTTCTTACTCGAATTTGGTTTTATTGCATTAATCTATTATGGTTTTCCTCATTTAATCAAGGAATTTGAGAGTAAAAGTTTGGGAATGGGAGAAAAGTTCCCCAATTGAAAATCTGAGATTTGAGTGAGATTTCGACATCGGATTTTGATGATTCTTATTCGAGTGTTCTCATAAATTAGCAGGTATTCATAATTTGTAAATTTTACCCGATTTCGAGACATGGGCCTGGGGTACTTTATGGGCAATTTTCCAATTTCGCGTCTTAGCTTCGAATTTATTAGTTAAACTAGTTGCTTGTAGTATTATTTACACGATGCTATTGATTTGATTAAATTTGGGCCATTTGGAGTCGGATACTCGTGGCAAGAACGTGATTTCAAGTTTGATCCGAGCGGTTGAGGTAAGTATCTTGCCTAACCTTGTGTGGGGGAATTACCCCTTAAGATTTGAGTCTTCTATGTTGATTTTTGTCCGTGTACGCGAGGTGACGAGTGTGTGCTCGAACTTATTTGTAGAAGGTTGACCTTTTAGGGTTTTTAGGTCCTTATATTTACCTTGTATGAAGTTGTTCTTGATACGCTTGAGTCCTTATTTGCTAGTTTCCCCTCTACATGCTTTGATTAGAGCTAATTGCTTTAGGATCCACCGTTACCGCCTACTTGACTCTGATTTGACTTAACCACAGGTTTTACCCTCTATCATCATGCTATATTTTCATAAACTACCTATAATTAATTGAATCGTTGAATATCCCTCATAATTTCTCAACCTCGTAAGGGGTCTAGATAACTTATATCTTAGTCGACTTGTACTTACTTGGAACTATTTGACTTGTGTTGTCTTCTCATTGTTGACTTGAATTTGTGGATTTGTTGCTTGTCTGTTTTTCCTTGGTCAAGATGTTCTCTTTACACTTAATATTCTTCACCGTGATTATTCCTTGTGAACGATGTTCTACTGTTTCTTTGTGAGTTGAAGTTCTTGCATTAATTTATTCCCCGTACCTTGTGTCATTTTCATGATTGCTTTGTATTTGATGTGGTGATGTATGAGTTTTCTGCCGTGCTATAATTGTTATCTTTGGTTGTTGCACTGCATATTTAAATTGGGGACTACAGACGTATTCTGGGAGATCCCCCCTGTAGTGCATATTTAAATTGGGGACTACAGACGTATTCTGGGAGATCCCCCTTGTACTGCATATTTAAATTGGGGACTATAGACGTATTCTGGGAGATCCTCCCTGTACTGCATATTTAAATTGGGGACTACAGACGTATTCTGGGAGACCCCTCATGTACTGCATATTTACTTTGGGACTACAGATGTATTCCGGGAGATCCCCAGCACTGCATATTTACTTTGGGACTACAGACGTATTCCGGGAGATCCCCAGCACTGCATATTGTTTTGGGACTATGGACGTATTTCGGAAGATCCTCTGTATTGTGTAATAAATTCAGAACTACGGGACGGGATCCCGGTAGACTTTATCAAATGAATTATGTTTGAAAGACAAATATTTGAAAAATGTTCATGTTAAACAAAACTATGTTGAAGGATATCCCTTTGGAAACGAATATTTGAAAATGCTTATGTTAAATAAAACTATGTTGAAGGATATCCCTTTGGAAAAGAATATTTGGAAAATGTTTATGTTGAAGAAAACTATGTTTAAAGGACACTTTCTTTGGAGAAGTATATTTGAAAAGCTTTTATCTTGAAGAAAACTATGTCTTAGAGACATCTCTTGGGAAAATTATATTTCAAAAGAATTTTCCTTTAAAAGGATATTACCTTAAAGCTTTCAATATAGAAACTTGCGGGTGAAAGTTTACACTCGAAGATTTTGACCATTTTAACGGTATTTGTGGCTAAGGCCTAGTGTGGAGACTAGTGCAGTGTTGAGTTACTACTTGTCCTTATTGTGTTGTGATTTTCGGATTTGGGTTGTGTTCCCGTCCATCCATTCTGTGTATTATTATGATGTTCCATTGTTAATTGCCGTATTTCTTTCCGCATTGTAGTTGTTATGTTGTTAATTATATTGTGTAGTCATTAGATAGGTTTCATGCCTTGTCATTCCTATATTTATGCCTGCTAATTTATTAGACCAGTGGATGGCTTGACTAGTCCTCATCACTACTTCACTGAGGTTAGTCTTGATTCTTACTGGGCACCGATGTGGTGTGCTCATTATACACTTCTGCACATTTTTGTGCAGATCCAGGTATCGATCGTTAGTAGTTGTGCGGGTTCTTACTGAGGAGACTCAAGGTAATCCTGTCGTCGCGTTCGCAGGCTTCGGATCACCTTCCTTGGAACGACCCGACCGGTCATTTTTCATTATCGGACCCCGTTCCCCTAAATGAAACTTTCCATAGCGGCTTTTTATGATTTATGACTTGCGGGGGACTGGTGGTCCGGGATTCAGAGGTGTTTAGAGTGCTATAGGAACAAATGGTTCCTTAAGGTTGGCCTTTAAGGCCAAGTTTGACTTCGGTCAACATTTTGGGCAAACGACCTGGGAATCGAGTTTCGTCGGTTCCAGTATCTTCGTGTGATGATTTTGGAACTGGGCGTATGCTCGGGATGGGTTTCTGATGGCCCGGGAGCGTTTCGGCGCCCAATATTGAAATAGAAGTTCCTTAAGTTCCTATTGTGGTTTTGGACTTTTTTGTGTTATCAAGGTCCAAACGGAATTCCGAGATCGGGAATAGTTCTGTTATGTCATTTATGACTTGCCTACAAAATTTGGTGTCATTCCGAGTAGCATAGGTCGGTTCGGCGCGTTGTTAGCAAAGTCTAGAAAACTTAAAATTCCTAAGTTTGGTTCTTGGGGTTTTGAGGTGTGATTTTAGTTTTAGCGTTGTTTTGGGTGTTCCGAAGGCTAGAGCGAGTCTGTATTATGATTTGGGACTTGTTGGTATATTTGGAAGAGGGCTCGGGTGGGCCCAGGGGCCTCCCGGGCACCCAACGGGGCTAAAAACTAGCTAAAATAGTTGCTGGTGCACCTGATCTGGTGTGACCGCAGGTGCGGTTTCCCAGTCGCAGGTGCGGGACCGCTCCGCGGTCCCAAGCATCACAGGTGCGACCCCAGGTGAGGTCCCCCTTTCTCGCAGGTGCGGACAAAAGTTTGCAGGAGCGGAACTGCTGGTGCGGCCATCCCTCCGCAGGTGCGAACCCAGCCCTTCCCGTCCAGTTCCGCAGGTGCGAGCCCCACCTCACAGGCGCGAGTCCACAGGTGCAGTCCCCGAGGCGCATATGCGGAATCCCTGTAGGCCAGGAAGTATATATTCTTTGAAACCCGGGATTTCACCCCCTTCATTTATTTTCCTCCACCATTAGAGTCTTGTGAGCTTGGGGAGAGCACACCACAACCTAGCTACTGTCAAGGTAAGTTAATTCCACTTCAACACTAGTTTAATTCATGATCTTCTAGCTAAATTAACTACTAAATCATTGAAAAGTCAAGAATTGGGTAGTAATTTAGGGTTCTTGGGAAATTGGTGAATTACCCATTTATTGCCATAAATTCAAGTAGAAATCATATATTAACGATCCTTAGGCTTCGGGTGAGCGATTCCTCTGTGAGTTTTCGTAATTCGAGCGTGCGGGTCCGGGGTTGAATTTTGGTAATTCTTCAAGAATGTTAAATTATTGAATAAATAGGATAATTTCCCTACTTTGAGCATGCATTGATGTCATTGTACCATATTTGGCAAGTTGCGAGTCCTCGGGTGTAGAGTTCGGAGTTCAGGCGCATCCTTGGTCCGAGGGGTAGATTCGACACGAGATGAGTCTCCTTTCTAAAAATTGTAAGGGGGAATTGTCTCCCTAGGTGATTAAATGCTATATGTGATCATTTGTGGGGGCTATGTACGTACAAAGTGACGAGAGTCCGTACATAGCGACTATTACTATTATGTTCGGGTAGTTAGGCCCACATCATGCCTTGTGTTTTACTTGATATGAACTGTATGCGTAATGAATTAACGTTACATGTTGCTTATGTCCCTGAATTTATGAAATTTGAGAAAAACTTGTAGAAATTGTTCACGGAAAAGTATTTTCTTTTAAAAAGGAATAATGTATGTGCATGTGACCGCTTCGCAATTTACATTCCGCGAGCGGAGTGTGATTTCCCCAATTCTTATGGGAACGGGCTGTACGCCACGGCGGATTGAGAGATGCACTTTTGGTATGGGCTGTTCGATCCTCGACAGTGCATAGAGAGGGATTGAGAGATGCACTTTTGGTACGGGCCGTTCGATCCTCGGCAGTGCACGAGCTTGACTACCTTATGACTCCGGCCGATTGTCCTTACCCTGCATGCGTATGATTTATTTGTTACTAAATTCATGGATATTGATCTGACAGATATTTGGGGAAAAAGTGAAGTGGTAATTGTTTTACTTATTCCCAATATTCTTTCTGGATTTCAGTATTTTACATATATACTTGTTGCTTTATTGTCTTTACATGCCTACTGTTTCCATTACATCCTGTTAAATTATATTGTTGGACCTTAGTGAGTGTCATGTCAACCTCTCGTCACTACCTCTTATTAGGCGGGATACTCACTGGGTACATATATATTTATGTACTCATGCTGCACTTTTGTACTTAATTGTACATGTTCTGAGGCTGGTGTTTCTGGTTATCCGACCGGAGCTTGACATATATTCTCGACCTGAATCCACGGTGAGCTGCCTCCCTTGGCGATTTTTAGCAGTGCTATGGAGTTATCTTTTGATTATTTCTGTCTACTTCTCTCAGACAGCAGTACAGTTTGTATCATCTTTTGTATATTCTACTAGTTCGCCTGTTGACTTGTGACACTAGTTCCTGGCACGCACATAGTAGACTCTTTATTTTGGGACGGTATATATTGGATCATGATCATTTTGGTTGTATTTACTTAAGTTGGTTAATGTTTCCGCTTTTATTTAAATGATCTAAGTTTAAAACTTTGGGAATATGTGGAGTTGGTATGTTAAATAAGGATAATCTCACTAGTAAACAACTGTCGGCTTGCCTGACTCCGGTGTTGGGCGCCATCACGACCTGTGTTGGATTTTGGGTTGTAACATTCCTATTCTGTATTACACTGTTTTACTTACTTCCGAACAATTGTATTTAGAAGTTTTGGTAAACTTTATAGAGCTTATGACTTGTACTACCGGGTTTTGGGAATATGCATTGTATGAAGGAATTCTTTATTTCAGAAAAATATTTGATTTTTGTTTATTATTGTTGCTATTCCATGAGTATTAGGATTAATAGTCCTTAATACTAGGTGCCATCACGATACCCAATGGAGGGAAATTTGGGTCGTGACATTATGATACCAAATCATCACTCCCTTCGACAGGGTCTCTCAGAACTTTTTCAACAACATAGATTCGATTTCATCATCTTCTAGTTTGTTACCCTTGATGGCGCATGTATAGAAAGTAATATGCTCGTTGGGGTCGGTGGTCCTATTATTTTGGGTATGTACGGCATAAGAAACTTCTTTGGAATAGGCTTCAGAGACGCATTTGGGAGAAATGGCTTTTGTACAAACTTCTTCGAATCCATCCCTTTCAAGATTGGTGGTGCCCTCGGTATCTGATCAACTCGGGAGTTTTATGTTTCCACTTTTTTATCGTTGGCTTCGATTTTATTCTCTCCTGATTGAATTCTTTTGGTGAGCTTCTCGAGAATTTTCATTATCGCAGGATCAGTCCCTGATTTGTTACCATTCAACTTTTCCGGTATTGGCTTGGCACAACGAGTAATTTCTTGCTCGACCCTATTCGGAGCTCTATGTTGATTTTGTAATTGATCAATAGCGTCTTGCTGAGCATGAAGCATCTCGAATATGACTTGGAGACTGACTCGTTCATCTCCTCTACCCTGTGTTCCTTGGCCACCAGATCGGCCTTCTCTTTACACTCTCATCGGGATATGTGCCTAGGTCCACATTTAGAGAAACGTGCGAACTCACATCGATTGGGTTGGCAACCGGTGCTCCTTCAAGATTAGCCTATGGCCCCTCGACTCCTGGAGTAGTCACATTTTCATTTTCCCCGTGGAAAGAGGTCATTTTCACTGTGTGTGGATGCATTTTGTGAGTTTGACACGTTTTAACCTGAAAGAAAAAATAAATGACAAGAACAAGCGTAAAATAGTGTATTTTACCAGAACCAGTACTGAATAATCACTATTATCCTTAGCCCCACGGAGGGCGCCAAATTGTTTACCCTAAAAATCGAGTAACAATTAAACTTATATTGTGGTTTTAAGGGTATATGATTTAATCCAATACCAATTGATAAACAAAGAGTTAAACAGATAAATTAGACAATAAGATAAATCAAACCAGTATGCAAACAATTCCTCAACCTCGATTCGAGATGGTCTCGAGGTATGATAGTAAGAACAATAAAGAATGGAGCAACAATGATGAATACTAAGTGAAGTAGCAGATTCTTATTAGTGAATAATGATGATCCTTACAAGTGAATGGAATCCCTCTTTATATAATTGAGGAATCCTAAATAAGGTACAATTCTAATTACGGAAGTAAATCCTATGATTGATACCAATAACCGCTTTTATTCGATCTCTTCCGGGATTTCTGCCGTGATCTTCGACCAGTTACTGATATTTCGCCATTCCGTTATCACGCCTTACTCGAGGTCAGTCATGCTTGTCCTCGATTGTTGCTGGCCTCTATCTCAACGGACACTTCGATCTCCAGGTTCGATGTCCTATCTTCGAGCTCGAGTCCGACCAGTTACGAGACTACCCTCGGGGCAACTCCCCTGCTAATGAAATCAGGTATGCTCGATTTCAACCATATACAGAGGAATAACTCATTATTATGTATAGGAGAATTATAAATGAAGAGCTAAATTTAGAATTAAAAAAAATTTATACTTAACAAAAAAGGATCCAAACGAGAACTGAGAATAGAGATAACGTAGGTGTATCTGTTAGAAAATATAAATCGCATTCAATAAATACGACTTATAAATTACCTTCGACAAATGCGACATATAAATTTATTTGCATATGCAACTTATAAATCACATTGAACTTATGCGACTTATAAATCGCATTTGGCATATGCGACTTATTATTTGTAGAGATTATTTTTGATTAATGGGGAAAAACAACATCTTATTTTTAATGGTGTAGTTATTAGTAGTATTAACTATTATTCCATATAATTTACAACACAATGGAGTTACTTAAATAATTTGGTTCAAACATTTTAAGTAACAATATGACTTAAATTATATTGAAACCATTGTGTATCTAAGTAAAATCCATAAATGAATATTTCCCCTATTTTGACATATCATTGAAGCAACCACCTTAATTACTAATGGCACCATGATATTTCAAGACTAGGGTGTTCATAAAAACCCAAAAAATTGAATCAAATCGAAAATCGAACCAAACCGACCAAAAAACCGATACTTTTTAGGTTTGATTTGGTTTTGATTTTGAATTTTAAATACTGATCAAATTTGGTTTTGTTTTGATTTTAATAAAAAAATAACCAAAAAAATCAAACCAAACCGACTATAGAAGTAACTATTTAAATATATTATTACACTTAATATATGTATATTTTTATATAAAGTTTCTAAAATTTTATGGTACATAATTATCATTTGTATTTTTAGTCTAATTCTTTACTATTATAATAATATAATTCTTGTATTTACATTCTAGGTTGATTGGTAGTTTTATATTGTTAAGTGCCAAAATTCATTTCATGTTCAAAATAATCGCTTTTTAATTGAGTACTTAAATTAGTCATCACTATTTGATTCAATTATCAACAAATATATCTTGGTAAATGATAGATTTCTCAAAGAGCAATTGGTTTGATAGTGTTACGTTGAAAATGTAGTTGCCGTAATATGTGGTTGGTAGTGTATGTCTCATATTTAAGAAAAAAATTGATTAATAATCTAAAAAACCGAAAAACCGGCAAAAATCGAATCGATAAAAATCCGACTTAATTGTTTTGGTTTGGTTCCAATATTTGAGGAACCGACTTACTTGGATTGGTTCCTTTTTAGAAAAAAAATGATCCAAACTGAACCATGAACGCCCCTAGCAGCTACTATCCTGTTCATAATATTTTAAAGCAACCAGAAACAAGATCGATAAAAAATCGACTTAATTGGTGTTGTTTGGTTCTAATATTTGAAGAACATACTTACTTGATTTGGTTTCTTTTTCGTGAAAAATCGATCCAAACTAAACCATGAACACCCCTAGCAGCTACTATCATGTTCATAATATTTCAAAGCAACTAGAAACAAGATGGCTAATACAACATGATAGTTAAATATTTCAAGAACAAGATTATCAACCAACCTGGCATAAAGGTTAGGAAGCTGTAGGATTTGATTAGGATAAAGTATGGTGTGTATATTGGAAAATCCATCTGTGCCAGGGCTAAACATCAGGTCATGGGTAAGTATCTGGGTGATTGCAAGCAGGATATTGCTAGAATGTATGGTTATGCTGACATGCTAAGGTCTACAAACCCTGGCAGCACTGTTATGTTGAAGACTTCAAAGGAGAAAATACCTGATAAAGAGGTGTTTGTGGGGATATACATTTGTCTACATGCTTGCAAAGTAGGTTGGTTGGAAGGATGTAGAAATATTATTGACTTTGGCGGAGCATTTATGAAGAGGGTGTGTAATGATGAGTTACTATCATGTATTGATAAAGATGATAACAACAAAACGTACTCTGTTGCTTGGACAGTGGTTGAAAAGGAGACAAATAACACATGGTCATATTTTTTAGGTGTCTTATGCAGGATTTGCAGCTCACATAATCCCAATGTGAAGGGCTGACTATCATTTCTGATATGCAAAATGTATATATTTCTTTTTAGTCTTCCTGTAATTTCTTTATATATGTTTATGATATTCTAACTCTTTTTCTTGTTTCTTAAGGGACTTCTTAAATCTATGGCTGAGTTGATGCCAATTGCTGAACAGAGAATATGTGCAAGACACATATGGAGCAACCAGGAACAAAAGTGGAAAGGTGAGAAAAAAAGGAAGAAGTTCTGGCCCAGTGCAAGAGCTTCATTTGAAGCATATCTCAAGACTAAGATAGATGAGTTAACAGAATTGAGTGATAGTAAGAGAATTGAGTGATAGTAAGGTAATTGAGGATCTACTGAGATACCTCAAACAATGTTGGTGTAGAGCATTCCTTAAAGATTGGAAAAAATACAATTTTGTGGAGAACAATATGTGTGAGACTTTCAACAGTTGGATCCTGTCTGCTAGGCACAAGTCTATCTTAACTATGTTAGAAGAGATTACAGTGAAGGTAATTGAGAGGATGACTACCATGAGAGAATTTGCAACAAGGTGGTGTAATACTCCAAAATTTAAATTATATACTTATTAGTTATGGGATTGAAGAATTAATTAATTAATATTTATTAGATCAAATAGAAAGCTAGTAAAAGAAAATTTGTTATGATATTTAAGATGACGAACAAAATAAATAGATAATGGAAAAAATAATAACAATAATAATTTTCTTACACTGCTCATTTAGTGTACTTTGGTTAAGATTATTAAAAAAACAATTAAACAAAAAGGACCAAGCCCATTCGTTTAGTCAAGGTGCTTCCATGTTTTAGACGACCTAGGTTAATAGAATATTGTTATTTTGTTTTTAAAAGGAGAAGCAACAAAAAGTATAAAAGGGCAAGGGAATTGGCGGCAGCCATAAGGAGTTTTCCTATCTCGTTGGTGGCGTGAAATTGAGAAATAGTGTCACGACCCAAAATCCATAAGGTCATGATGGCGCCGGACATCATTGTCAGGCAAACCAATCATTAATTAATTGAAATAATTTTTCCTGTTTTAACATTTATGAAAAGTATTTCCTTTTACTTTATTACATATTAACTAAATAAAATCTGTCAAGTAAAACAATAGTTTAAAATATTACATTTTAGCAAATATATCCCAACACATCCCAGAACCCGGTATCACAAGTAAATGAGCTATTTCTAAGAATTTATACAATCATCACTAAGCATGTCCGAAATACAAATTGGACTAGGAAATTTAAAATGAAAACAAATACAGAACGAGGGAGACTCTGTCAGCTGCGGATCGCCTCCGGATGATGCAGCTCACCTAAGTCTCTGAATCCTCCACATTGCTATGAAAGTACCTGTGCAATAAAATGCACAACAAGTGTAGCATGAGTACAAAAATAACATGTACTCAGTAAGTCGCCCGCCTAACCTCAGAGAGGTAGTGACGAGAGGTCAAATTAGACTCTTGCTAAAGGTCAATTTAGAATATTCAAGTATGACACTAAGCATGATTATCATAGGCAATTTATTAAAATAAGGAATAAATATTATCAACTCCGTTCATATTTAACACTTTATATCTTCGTCATAATAATAACGATTAATCAACATGGGTGATTTAATCAAATAACAATTAATCAACGGGAAAGAACAACTTCTTCCAAAATCTTTTAATAACTTTAAATTTCTGTCATTTCAATTGACAACTTAAAATCCCAGGCCAGTAATCAGGCAAAAATCATAGCAACTACGCAGTAACTATCATGCACAAGCAATGTCAAGGGTCGAACGACGCGGACCAACAATAATAAAATGTGCACTGGCGAAGGGTCGAACGGCTCGAACCATAGATGCATCTATATGCCCCGCTCGCGAATCGATCAAGCGATGCGGTCATACATACAAATAATAAGGCTAGCCTGCTCGCGAATCATACCTGCGGCTCAGGTGCTCATATGTACACATATCCACATAATAAATCCGTATTTTTTTTTTCAAGAAAGCAGTTTTTCTCAGGAAAGTGGTAAAATCCTTCTTAAAGGAACATGAAATATAGTTTTTAAATCTTTGTTTTGAAACTCGTTTGTCAAATTTAATGATATTCCATAATATAACCCTACCAGGTATACAATTATCCACAAAGAATCAATTCTCTTTCTAGATAATTAACAAAATGGACTCTAATCTTCTTTTATATATACAATTACGATTTCGATTATATTCGCAGTTTAATATTATAGGCAGGATTACAGGTACAACACGTAAGGCATGCTAGTGGGTCCTAGACTACCCGGACAAGGCATAATAGTATCTACGCACAGACTCCCCTCACCTCGTGCGTCCGTAGCCCCCGAAGATAATAGCATATACTTAATTAATTCACCTAGGGGGACATTCCCCCTCACAAAGTTAGAAAGGAGACTTACCTCGCTTCGAGATTCCATAACCGGCCTCCAAGCCCTTCCGATGACTCCAAACGGACGCACAGCCCCAAAACTATCCAAACAACGACAACCCAATGAAAATACACTCTAATATTTGCAACAATTCCAAATTATATAATTTCCAACCCCGCTTAGTGAAATGACCAAAATGCCCCCGGGCCCACGTGCCCGGAATCCAAAATTTCTCGAAGATATATTCTACCCATTGCTTTACTAGTTCAAATATACAATTTACTCTACATTCCATGCGCAATTCGTGGCTAAAAATCTAATTTCCATTTTCTAGGTTTCTTTAAGATTCTCTAAATTTCCAATCAATTTCCATGCCTAATCCGTGCATATAAACTTGTATTTAACTTAGAAGCATGAAGGAGTTACTTACCTTGACGTTGCATGAAGAAATCGTCTCTTGAAGCTCCTCCAAAATCGACCAAACCAAAGAAGAAATGAGGAAGGCCACAAATTCTCGTTTTAAATCATTCTGCCCAGCCTCGATTCCACACCTGCGGTCCTACTACCGCACCTGCGCTCCCGCAGGTGCGATCAATCTCCCGCACCTGCGGCTGCTTCAACTCCAGCCCAATAATCGCACTTGCGCCCACTGTCCACATCTGCGTCTTCGGAGGTGCAGAAATGCCATCGCACCTGCGCTCCCAGCCAGACCATCCATCCTTCGAACCTGCGGTGCCAGAGCCACACCTGCGGCCAAATCCTCGCAGGTGCGGTCACACCAGATGACAACAACCTTAGCCTTCTTCAAACTCCCAAACTTGATCCGTTAACCACCTAGAATCCACCCGGGGACCCGTCCAATTATACCAACCTGTTCCAAAATATTATACGGACTTGCTCGAGGCCTCAAATCACATCAAACAACATCGAAACCACGAATCGCACCCAAATCCCAACTTTATGAACTTAGAAATTTTCAACTTCGACATCTGATGCCGAAACCTATCAAATCACTTCCAATTGACCCCAAATTTTGCACACAAGTCATATTCAACATCACTGACCTTCTCCAACTTCCGGAATCGCATTCCGACCTCGATATCAAAACTTCCACTTCCGGTCGAATTTCTCAAAAACCTTCAAATTTCTATCTTTAGCCAAATGACTCCAAAATGACCTCCGGACATCCGAATTCACTTCTGATCGTGCTCCCAACTCCAGAATCACCATACAAAGATATTCCCAGACTCGGATTCCCAAACGGACATCAACATCACTGAAATGTGCTTCAAGCCAAACTTAGGAAATTCTTCAAAAATGTTGACTTCCACAATATACGCCGAAACGCTCCCGGGTTATCCAAAACCCGATCCGGACACACGCCCAAGTCCGAAATCATCATACGAACCTGCTGGAACCTTCAAATACTAATTTGGAGGTCGTTTACTCAAAATTCCAATCTTAGTTGATTCTTCCAACTTAAGGCTTCTGAAATGAGAATTTTCTTTTTAAATCAACTCTAAACTTCCCGAAATTCAATTCCGACCACACCTACAAGTCATAATACTTGAAATGGAGATACTCACGACTTTAAACCGCTGAACGACGTGCTAGAGCTCAAAACGACCGGTCGGGTCGTTACATTCTCCCCCACTTAAATCGAAGTTCGTCCTCGAACGTGATAAGAACCGCTCTGGAGTTATTTGGAGCCACTGTTTAACATTTCGAGCACCTACCCTCTACCAAAACCCAGTTGAGTACATTAGCTTCATATAATCTAAAGATTTCTTCTTTTATCCATATAATAAGCTCAGAACCTAGTCCCAACACTTGAAATTCTCTGTCACGCCTACTTCCAACATATAAACACCGTATCAACCACCACACGATATACCAGAACATGACTGCACACCTTTGTTGAATCAGCACCATGCACCGTATAACTCATCATCTGACCACAATGGCACTCCCTGAACCTTAATAGCCAAAATTTCACGAATGTAGTGCTCCCAATGCACCTCATAACAAATATACATACATCTTGCTATAATGCCGACGATACCACCACAACAAAGGAGATGTGTAGAAATTCATACCCAACTGCAGAGTTAACAAATCATTGAATACCCCATCTTGACTGGAATCATCACCTCATTATGAACCTGAATAATGGTATTTGTTCTTTAATATACACTTCACATAACCTTATCGCACTGATCCCTGATCCGAAAATCTCGTCTCACCCAGTATGAACTGCTCAGACAACAAATCACCCCAAACATGACCAAAAGCCTCACATGATACCACATCGCACCAATAGACCATAACTCGAACATGATAATAAGAAACGACTCAGGAAGGGACTATTCAACTCGCACAACTAATATGAATTTTTTCCACAAAATAGGAAGTAAAACATAAGAAAAATAAATATATATAAACCTTACTCCACATCACACTGTTGCGGCGTGCAACCCAATCCGAATAACATACCCGATCCACACATAAAATTTACATAAGAATATATATATACGGAGCTGGTTTGCTCTTTATTACAAATTACTGAATATCGATCATATGCACACTAAGTGCATAATACCATCCTGGGGAGACTGATAAAGCCGTAGGCTACAAAACTTAAG
>MDKI01074083.1:0-10954 GCA_005239505.1 Nicotiana paniculata
CTGCTTCAAAGGTTGCCTACATATCCTTGGCTATAAAGGAATTAGGTCAGTGTAGTTCTGGAGTTTTTTGGTAGCTAGGACTACCGAGTAACTGTAGTTTCACTGCGGTTGCTGTTGTTACTGCTGCTGATCTCCTTATTACACCCAAGTACAAAACGAAGGACTAACTAAAACCTATCAGCTGCTAAATTACAAGATTCTAATCTAGGACTTGGTCTTGAGTCTTGATCTTTTGCTGACTCTGACCTGGATCCTGATGCTTGTTAGTTGCAGGTGCTGGTTTTGTCTTATTGTTCCTCGGATCAAAGCAGGATATACTGGACAGATGACTTCAATCTCGTCCTGAATAGTCCACACCTTCCCCGTTTGTACACTTTTTGGATTCAATCTTCTCTTTTTGTTTTGTTATTTTTTGGATCGAAACTTCTACTTTTGGTCGTCTTGAGTTCCAATGTCCTAGAAACGTAATCTGCACAAAATCAAAAGAAACGAACGAAATTTTCTGCCCCAGTTTTCACTAGGAAAATTTCGTGAGTTATTATAACGAAATCTATGCTACTCCATTATTGAAAGCAATGAAAAGCTAGGATTGGTACACCCAGAGTTATTGCAGACTAGTGAGTGGATACCCTATATCTCAAAACAAGACCAACTAGGGGTTGGGAGCCCTATGTTGTAAAATAAAATCAACTAGGGATTGTGTACCCTATGTTGGAAAAGAAATCAACCAGGAGTGTATACCCTTGATTGGAAAAGAAAGAATCAACTAGGGAGTGTATATCCTTGATTGGCATCGACTGCGGGAGTGAATACCCTGCGTCGGGAAAAGAAATCAACTAGGGAGTATATACCCTTGAATGGAAAAGAAATCATCAACCAGGGAGTGTATACCCTTGATTGGAAAAGAAATCATCAACCAGGGAGTGTATACCCTTGATTGGAAAAGAAAATCATCAACCAAGGAGTGTATACCCTTGATTGGCATCGACTACAGGAGTGTACACCCTACGTCGGGAAAAGAAATAAACCAGGGAGTGTATACCCTTGATTGGAAAAGAAATCATCAACCAGGGAGTGTATACCCTTGATTGGCATCGACCACGGGAGTGTATACCCTGCATCGGGAAAATAAATCAACCAGGGAGTGTATACCCTTGGTTGGAAGAGAAAGCATCAACCAGGGAGTGTATACCCTTGATTGGAAAAGAAAACATCAACCAGGGAGTGTATACCGTTGATTGGAAAAGAAATCATCAACCAGGGAGTGTATACCCTTGATTGGAAAAGAAAACATCAACCAGGGAGTGTATACCGTTGATTGGAAAAGAAAGCATCAACCAGGGAGTGTATACCGTTGATTGGAAAAGAAATCATCAACCAGGGAGTGTATACCCTTGATTGGCATCGACTACGGGAGTGTATACCCTGCGTCGGGAAAAGAAAATAAACCAGGAAGTGTATACCCTTGATTGGAAAAGAATTCATCAACCAGGGAGTGTATACCCTTGATTGGCATCGACTACGGGAGTGTATACCCTGCGTCGGGAAAAGAAAATAAACCAGGAAGTGTATACCCTTGATTGGAAAAGCAGGACATCAATTAGGGAGTGTATACCCTTAATTGGAAAGTAAAATATCAATTAGGGAGTGTATACCCTTAATTGGCATCGACTAGGGAGCGTGTACACCCATGTCGGGAAAAAGAAAATCAACCAGGGAGTGTATACCCTTGATTGGAAAAGCAGGACATCAATTAGGGAGTGTATACCCTTAATTGGCATCGACTAGGGAGCGTGTACACCCATGTCGGGAAAAAGAAAATCAACCAGGGAGTGTATACCCTTGATTGGAAAAGCAGGACATCAATTAGGGAGTGTATACCCTTAATTGGAAAATTAAAACATCAATTAGGGAGTGTATACCCTTAATTGGAAAAGAAATCATCAATTAGGGAATGTATACCCTTAACTAGCATCGACTAGGGAGTGTGTACACCCATGTCGGGAAAAGGTGTAGTTGGGGATTGGAGGCCCCATACTACTTTGAGTCATTTTCAACTTCAATTCTTCTTTTTTTTTCCTTATCTTTCTTTCTTCTTCTTCTTCTTCTTCTTTTTTTTTTTTTGAGGAAACTTCCCTTTCTTTGGAGTCAATGCTGCAAAGCTCCTTCTAGCCTTCACACCATTCCTTTTGATTGCACCTGCTTTTGCATGGTCGCTTTTGCACCTGTTTCCTATTTTCAAACAAAGAACAATTTGTTAGTTTGGAACTGTGGTTGGTTTTGCAGCCTTGATTTTCAACTGTTTGATTTCAGTTCTTTTGATGAATATCCCAATAAATTGCTTGCTTGCTTGCTGGGGATTGGGTTTCATCTCTAATCCCGAGGACCTTGGCTTCCTAGATTTTATCATGGCGATCGGTCACGTGGGACCCAACATTTTATTTGCCTTTGTAGGCTTTTCACTTGCTTTTATTTTGGATTTCCAGAGTATCAGGGGGGAGTTTTGGCCCCTAAATTCTGCTGCGGCGGTTAGTCGTATGGGACTTAACCTTTCCAGCTTTAGTTCGCCTTTATTGGCCTTTCATTTCTGACTTTTCTTCTAACTGTAACTTTAGGTCACTTGGAATACTTCGGCTTTTCAAATCTTGCCAAGATGATTGGCCACGCGGGGTTCAACCTTTCAACTTCATTCGCCTTTATAGGCACTTCAATTTTATTTTCTCCTTTCAAGGTTTTGAGTTTGAAGCATCGGTCGTTACGGCCAGTCGAGATCGACTCGATGCCCCTGAAGAGGCTGGGTGCCTTTTTCTTATTAGCCCGTGTCAAATGAGGACCCTGTAAATCAGTCTTGCCATCCTTTCTTTGCCTTAGTTTCGGAACAGATTTAGACCGAAATGGATTCAAAAGAAAATAAATGATAGAATGGAAAATGAATTTAAGCAAGAGGTATCCCTTTCGGGGAAAGGAAAGAAGGACTTATCTGGAGTGCATGCGGACTTCGATGAACATGACATGCCTTTTGGACTGGATGACTGATCCGTGTAAACCGTCCGACTCTCAGAAATTCATCACAACTATCACCTCGAGATTGAGAAACCTTGCCCCAGACTGTGTCTATGTCAGTGACCCATTATCCTTTTCGATTAGTGGCGCCCTTTGCGGGTTTTCACCAACTAACCTCTCTCATTTCTCTTCTCACCATCGCCTTGTAGTGCTCTTTGCGAGTTTTCACTAACAAGACTCTCTCATTTTTAATTTCTCTGCTTAACGTCGCCTCACGGTGCCCGTGTGGGTTTTCACCGATAAGACTCTCTCATTTTATTTCTCTCATTTGCTTGTACCAGATCCAAATGACTGTATCTCCCAATTTGGACATCTTTGCCGATTGATCGGAAGGACTTGAACAAGCTTTTGGGTGAAAAATAATTTGTATTGAATTACAACTTTGGAACCTTTCAGGCGACACATCGCCGAATCTTGACACTTGCCCCAGCTTAAACTCTTGGTGAAATGTGGATTTTTATTTTGGTGTGACTGAACCCCAAGGAGAGGCTGCCTACGTATCCTTTCAGAATCAAGTCGAACGTAGTTTAGGAAACTTTTGTTTTTGTTTTTTTTTGTTTTTTTTTTGTTTTTTTTTCTCTTTCTTTTGCTTTCCTTGTTCTTCTTTTATTTTCTTTTTTTTCATTTGATTTTCTCTTTACTTTTTTTTGTCTCTTTCTGTTCCTTTTTTTTTCTTTTTTTTCTCCCTTTTTTTTTCTTTTATTTTTTTTTTCAATAACACTTTTAGGTTCCAAATAGGGTAATCAAAGGATGGTAACCGGCTCAAACAGTTGGCAAAAAGGGTTAATGGTGTTTGGATAGCGAGAATGAAAGCCTTCGTCATCCAAACCGGAGAACATTTAATGTTATATGGAGGATCAAACAAAGTACCTTTTGACTGCACCTGCGTTGACAGTTGTTTCAGGGACATTTTCTTCGATGTACCCCAAGTACAAACACACTCTTTCGGCAGTAATGTATGGACCTTTTCATTCTGAACCAATTTTCCTTTGGCTATTTCGATTCATTGTTTTATTTCCTTGACCAAACTTCATTTGCATTCGGATTCTTGATTCATTATTTCGAAGTGTGACAACGTTTTAGGATCTTTCTGCACCTGCATTGACAGTTGTTTCAGGGACATTTCCTTCGATGTACCCCAAGTACAAACGCACCATTTTGGCATTCCTCTTGTAGTAATATATGAACCTTTCCAATCTGAACCAATTTTCCTTTGGCTGTTTCGATTCATTGTTTTATTTCCTTAACCTTTGCATTCTGATTCTTGATTCGTTATTTCGAAGTCTGGCAGGGCTTTAGGATCTGTTGATTGCATCTGCGTTGACAGTTGTTTCAGGAACATTTCCTTTAATGTATCGCAAGTATAAACACACTCTTTTGGTAGTACTCTTGTAGTAGTGTATGGACCTTTTCCGATCTGAACCAATTTTCCTTTGGTTATCCCGATTCATTGTTCTATTTTCTTGACCTAACTTCATTTGCATTCTGATTCTTGATTCATTATTTCGGAGTCTGACAACATTTTAAGATCCGGGCATGAAGTCTGCATGTATGTCATGCTATTGAAATCTGCATTTAAACAAAACTTAAAGTAGAGTAAGAAAGAGACAAGATTAAGAAAGAGACGTTCTTGGAAAATGAAATATTAATTCCATTTGATTTTTTTTGTTGATGATTTTGTTTTTTAAAAAGATAGAAGGGTTTACATCGGAAAGTAAGAAAATAAAGTAAAACATCCGGATCACAACCTGGGATAATCCGGACGCAGAAAGGATAGCAAGGCTGGCTACCGAGACTCCCATCTGATGGGGGAAATTTCAGGCTTGGCGACTATTTTTGGCTTTTCTTTTGTCCCGGAAATGGCTGCAATGGCCTTCAGTGCCGGATAAAATTCTTCATCTTCACAAATCATTCCGACCACCGGCCTAGTGTGAGCAGGCAGGGGATTGTTCATCATATTGGGGTCATCTTCATCCCTAAGCGCTATTGCCTGGACCTCGATGAGATCTTCCACTGCTCTTTTGAGAGTCCAACAATCTTCAGTGTCATGCCCCACGACTCCAGAGTGGTATTCACATTTAGCATCAGCTCGGTGCGAGCGGGACTCGAGGTTCGGCCGGTTTGGGGCCACTGGCTGCAACAGGCCTATCCGGACCAACTTTTGGAGCAAGCTAGAGTAGGATTCACCTATAGGGGTGAACTGATTCTTTTTGAAAGGCTCTCTTAGGCTAGGATTGTATTGGGAAACATTTGATTGGGGATTATATAGAGCTTGGTAAAGATGGGCATTTCTGGGAAGTGGAGCTCGGTTTTTGGTATAATTTTGTGGCTGTGTGTAAGGTAGTGTGTTCATCACCGCATAGGGAGGCGGTGTCACGGCATATGCAACATCATCTTGATAGGGGTAATAGTGTTCTGGGATTTTAGGAATCATATATGATTGGTTGAATGCCCTATGGGCCCCCTCCGAGCTCGAAGCCATCATAGCTCCTGCTTCTATCTCGTTTCTGTTCATCAAACCCTCCGAACCATTCTGAACGGCCTGTGATGTAGCCTTAAAAGCATCTTGACTAAAAATTCGGCCTATTTGTAAACCTCTTTCAACCATTTCCCCAATTTTGATAGCTTCAGCGAACAGTCTACCCATAGCAGACATCATATTCTGGAAGTAGTCCGCCTCTTGGGCCTGTAGGAAGACTGTAACCATCTCTGCTTCGTCCATTGGAGGTTTTACCCGGGTGGCTTGCTCGCGCCATTTGACAGCATATACGCGGAAGCTTTCCGCAGTTTTCTTTTTCAAGTTGGACAAAGAGTTCCTATCAGGAGCGATGTCCACATTATACTGGAACTGGCGGACAAAGTCTCGGGCTAAATCGTCCCACACATGCGAATGAGTAATTTCTTGATCCATATACCATTCAACAACGATTCCGGCGAGGCTTTCTCCGAAGTAGGCCATTAGCAACTCATCTTTTCCACCAGCATCCCTCAGCTGGTTACAATATCGTTTCAAGTGAGCTATCGGGTCTCTGTGCCCGTCATATTTTCCAATCTTTGGGTTTTGAAACCCACCGGGAGGTGAACATGTGGGAACATGCATAAATAGGAGTAGGAGAGGCTTTTCTGACCACTCAAACCTTGTATGATCTTTAAGATTTTCTCTAAGCTTCTCATCTTCCGAGCCATTTCTTCCTGCTCGAGGTTTTTTATTGTTCTTTACTGACCCATGGGAGACTCATATTGCGGGTGCTGAGGGTAAGAGTTTGGCTCGAGCACTGTTGGATGCGCCGTGATGAAGATTGGTGGTACATCGAACATTGCTGGCGGTGCCCTTGAATCGGCGCCTGGGGGTGATCCATAGAAGGCATTCCGGGGCCACTAGACGGCATTAGAGTGTGCCCACATGGGATGAGTGGGTTGGGCACAAGGATGTTGGAAAACCCATCTGAACCGGGAATCAACTCAGGAAAACTAGGGATTACACTTGGCGGTTCCCTGCCGTTAGACCAGGTGTCCCACATTTCCAACATGCGGCGACGCAACATTCTGTTTTCTTCAGCAGTTGCTGATTCCGGCTGCGGAATAGCCGATGACGGGCTATCCTCAGGACCGATGATTGGCATATTACCGACGGAGGCCATCTTTACCTTTGGACCTTGTGAAGGGTGGGAAACCGGACTACCAACAAAACCAACCACCAAAACCTGACTAATTTTCACACCAAACAACCTTGTTAGTTTTGAGACATTTAACATATAGGAAATCGCATATTGGGATGCAATGCACCTAACAGTTAAACGCTTCTACAATGTGTTTGAACGGTTGCATGTTTCATCCCGACCTTTAGATGTCCCTTTCCAATTTTATCTCTCCTTCTTTTTTTGAATTTTCCATATCTCGATTTCTTTTCATTTCTCTTTTTATTATTTTTTCTCTTTATTTTTCTCATTTAGTTTGTCACTCTTTTCTTTCTCTCTTTTTTTCCATTGATTTCGCTCTTTTCTTTATTTTTCACTCAATTTATCTTTTTCTTATTTATTTATTTATTTTTTAATCAATTTATTTATGGTTATGATTGAATCCGATGGGGATTGCCTACGTATCATGACGCCGCATGAATCAGATCTTGCATAGTTCGGGAAGATCGGAGTAAATAAGCTGACTTTCTTTATTTTATTTTATTTTTTGATTTTTGATTTTTTGAATTTTTGAAAGAAAGTCTTTAAAAGAAAATATTTTTGTCCTTTTTTTTTTAAAGAAAGAATTCTAAAGAAGAAAAAAAATATTTGGAATTTGATTTATTATTTTTTTTTCTTTTCTTTTTTTTGAAAGAAAAACTTCTAAGGAAACATTTATGGATTTTGTTTCTGATTTTTTGGAAGAAAGACTTTTATAGGAGAAAGAGAATTTTTTTTTTGGATTTTTGATTTTCTTTTCATTTTTTTTTGAATTTTTTTTTTGGGAAAAATACTTCAAGATAACCAAAAAAGTATTTTAGATTTTGATTTTTCATTGATTTTTTTTTGAAATTTTTGAAATGAAGACCTCTTAAGAAGAAAAAAAATATTTTCGGATTTTTTTTTATTTTTCTTTTTGTGGGTTATGTGCAAAAGACTTCTAAAAATAGTGGATTTTTGTTTTTTGAATGAAAGACCTCTAAAAATTCTTTTGTCTTTTGTTTTGAAGTTTGGAAATTTCAAAAGTAAGAAGAAAATATTTTTGTTGGATTTCATCTTTTGTCATCTTTTTTTTTTTAATAATAAAAAAAATATTTTTGGATTTCGAATGTTGCCTCTACATTTTCAAAAGAGGGATTTTTAAAGAAAGACAAAGATTTTTTTTTTGAATTTTTTTTTTCTGTTTTTTTTTGTTTCGGAAAATTATTTCTGAAGGATATGTTTGATTTTGAGTATTTATTGATTTTATTTCCCTTTATTTTTTCTTTTTTTACTTTTTTAACATATGAAAGACTTTGGAAAGAAGGAAAATATTCTTTTTATTTTGGGTTTAAAATCCTTTTTTTTTCTTATTTGTTTGGGATTTTCTAAGGAGGGATTTAAAGGAAGATATTTTTGAATTTATGAAAATTGAATCTCAAAGGAATACTTTCCATAGAAGAAAATAAAGGAATCCTTTTTCTTTTAATTTTATTTTCTTTTGGACAATTTTGGAAAATAAAAAGGTAGAAAATAATTTTTGGGATTTTGATTTAATTTGTCTTTTTTCTTTTTCGGATGAAAAGTATTTTTGGGTTCTAAATAATTATTTTTTCTTTTATCTTTTATTTGTTTGAAATTTCCTAAGAAAATACTCCTATAGAAGGAATTAAACGAAAATATCTTTTTTTTGTGGGATCTTTTTTTTTTTTTTTTAATATTATTGGGGAGGAATTAAAGAAAATATTTTTGAATTTTTGAAAATTGGGATCGGGACCGATGAGGTTTGTCTACGTATCTCATATCCGGTGAGAATCAGACCTGCGTAGTTATTCCAGTTTTGACGGAACCAGGGAATATGACTTTTGAGAATATTTATTTATTTCCTATCTTTTAGACAGAGTTTGAGGATTTCAAATACATATCTCTCACTCTTTGTTTTTTTTTTTGATTTTCTTTCCTATTCTAGAAGCCGGTCAACATGCATGCCGAAACAAACAAATGCCAAGTAGCACGTAAGATGCATCAGGATGGTCTTTTATTTTGGGTTCACCTATCCTAGACGGACCCAACCCCTGTTTTGAGTCCCCTAAGTCAAATGCACATGATGCAAATAAGCGTTCCTACTAGGGATCCGACGTGAGGTTTTGTTATTCTAGGTATAAACCTGGGGTTTTGTTCTAGACCAGGCTTACCCAAGCGGACAGCTCGAGCCGAGGTCGGGGCAGCGTACCGGGAATACAGAAGCTTCACCGGCTTTGCAACTTATCCGTACCTCGTTCCAAAATTTGGATATGACTCTAACAGAAAAGAAGTCACACGAAGTGCACACTTCCCAGATGATTTAGAAGACTCAGAGAGAAGAGGGGTTTCAGCATATTTATATCCAATTCTGATAAATATCAAAGCGGTAAATATGGCAAATAGCACGTTAGGTTTAAACATGTAAAAATCAGATAATAAAGCCAAATAAAATAGTTATATAAGCTCGAATTCTGAACCCTGAACCAGAGATTCTGGGTTCTTATCTCCAGCATAGTCCACAGAGCTGTCACACCTCCTTTTTCACCGGTGAGGGTAATAAGGGAGTCTTTCCAATTAAAGTGATATTATTCGGTTTTGGGACTTATTATTATTTCAGAGTCGCCACCCGAATTTTTGACGATGCTCCGAGAAACCGTTTTGTTTTAAAATCCCAAACCGAGGAAATTTTGACTCTGTTTTAATTTGTCTGCAACCAAAAATCCGAGTAAGGAATTCTGTTAACCCGGGAGAAGGTGTTAGGAATTCCCGGATTCCGTGGTTCTAGCATGTCGCTTAGCTATTAATATTTAGCCTAATTATCTAATCATGTACATATTTTGAACCTATTGTGCTTTTTAACCATTTTCAATTTTTAATCGCTTTTAATATTTATGGATTTATCTTGAAACAAGTCACGATGGCGTGCACTTATTTGTTTTTGGACATATTACAATTATGCCACATGAAATGCACCCGAAATTGCAACACGCGATTTTAATATAATTTGAGTTGAAGATGGGGATATGATTTGTCGCACCCGAGTGTAGATTACATAGTCAAGACTATGGTCGAGACATTTTTATAGTGCCTATTTGAGGCGATGTTTGATTATTCCTTATGTTTCTATTTGAAGGAACATTTTAGTTTTAAAACCAATTAGGACGTTTTATGGATTTATCTTGGACAAGTTACGATGACGTACACTTGTTATTTTTGAACACATGGTAATCACGTCACATGAAATGCACCCGTGGTTGCTATATGCGTCTTATTAGTTGTTTGGAGTGAGGGTCGGGGGCATGAGTTTCCACTCCCGAGTGTAGTTTAGGGTAATTTGAAATAAAAGTTTATTCTTTTTTCCACATTTCAACCTAAAGATGTATTTTTCAACCTAAAGGATATGTGGAAGATTGTTTAAGCTTAAATTCTAAAGGACACAAATCTTGGGCTATGGCCATATTTAGCCCAAGTTATCATTTAACTCTTTTGGCTAATCCTAATTGTGGCTAGTTTATAGGGAGGTCACTAGTTCGGGAAATCCAACTAAGTCTTAATAATCTTTACTTTCCTGTTTGATGAATAAATAGGAACTATGGTAATAAAAAATACACGTTCATTCATACATGCACTTATGAGCATAACACAATGGATTTACTGGTTTTCCATTTTTGGCAGCCTAAACATAAATCATTAATTCTGAAATGGATTGGCAAGGCAAAATCATGCTACTTTCAGAACTTTTATGATTTCTAGCAAAAAGATTGAACCACAGGCAGTCTTATTAATTTTTTTTGAGACAGTGATTCTTATCAATTTAAAACAAACTGATCTCATGTTTCTAAAAGCTTAAAATTCACACATATGGATACATTAATTTTCGCAAATTTATGAGACACAATATAATCTACTGATTCTATTCATGTTGAAACTCTACTGAATTTGAAATAACCATTTTTCCCTAAAATTTAAACGGGGTGTTTATACAGATTTTACATATGTTCTTTTGACTAATATCATTTACAAAACGTACGAAATTATAAATTCGAAATTCCAGGGACATGAATAAAAACTCAAATTAAGCTTACAATCCAGTCTTAAATTACATTACAATGAAAAGCTAACTGAATACAGGGGAATTATAACTTGATTGCCGCTATACACTTTCCAGAATGAAAGAAACTAAAAATAAGATTCTAACTAATTTGCTGACT